>JASANE010017595.1:0-18496 GCA_030248225.1 Trileptium ribeirensis
TTTAGAGGGTCAAAAAATTGTGGTTATGGTCTCCAGTCCATAATACGAAAATACTCTCTTGGCACATTACGTATGGCGATCAATGATCAAAGACGATTATGAAAAGAAATTGGAACAAAAAGAAATATGGGACTAAGCCCAACCCAGGTAAGTAATAAACATGTTGACTTATATAAAAACAGTACTGAGAAGTTGGGTCTTGTGCCATATGTGAATATCGAAGGAACCTCATTAGGTGGTAATGTTACGACCAAAATCAAAAAGGGAACTTTTTCAAAATTTTATACAAAACTATAATCGTAATTCATATTAAGTAGAATTTTTAAAACTGGTCTATAGTCAAAATACGGAGCAATGTATTTCTAAAAAAATTTACCTCAAAGCTAATACGAGCAATGTTATGTAATTCGCTACGTGTTAACAAGCAAGATTTGCAGCTATCGTGATCAAACGGTTTTTTATAAGTAGTATAACTTATCAAAAATAGAAAAATTCAGGACCTTGCTGATACTTAATAAAAAAGTACGTGCTTGACAAATAACGGCGAAATTTAAAAAATAAACGTTCCCCAAAATTTGAAAAAGGGTTTTAAACCTAGAGGAAGTAGCTAATCCACACATCCAATATTAAAGCTTAGTTTCCAAGTTTGATAAATCGCGTCAGCTTTGTTTCATTAAGACAACTTTAGTAAGTCACAATTGGATGTATATACTAGTTCTTATTGGTGTAAACAGAGAGAGGGCTTGCTCAGTTTTAAACTCGTGCTGCTTACGGAAAACCTTTCACGTCCCCTGCGCTAGCCAGGTGATGAAAATCAGCCGTGTGCCTGAGGTCACGCCAAAATGAGGATGTACTGTCGATGGTATACCTGGTAATCAGTTTCAACCAAGGGGCGGGGTGTGAGCAACGGAGTCGGCTGGACATCCTTAAATTGTATTTGTGCTCGTGCTAGACCACTCACTCAAAAAAAACTCACGCTCGCTGTTCTGCTAGCATGTGGTTTAGATATGTGTACTTTATACATATTACCGTTTGTCTTCGGCTAGGCTCCGTTTTAGTGGCCACCTAGCCGCGTGTATACAATGCATCTTGTGCTCAAGGGTAAAAAATAAAAGTTGGGAGGTTCTCCCTGTTCCTACCTATTTTAAATATGTGTACTTTATCAACAAATGTTTTGCGAACTGGGCTAAGGTTTAGTGGCCATCCAGTTCGACTTTGTTTCAGTATATATGTTCCTCTTTATGTAATCCCGTGTAAAAAGGATCAAAAATTGATTTTCCTCAGGTGAACCTTAAATGTGTCGGTTTATACATCACATTTCTGTGTGCAGATTTGGTGTTTTGTGCGTTTGCACTACCGGGTGAAATTTTCTATCTCAATTTAAAAACTCAACTCAAGGAAGCCGATGAAATTTTTGCATAATCTTAAAAGGAAACCCAACGGTCCTATTTTTCTCATGTATGTGGTTACCCTAGGTTTACCCACAGGGAGAATTTATGTCCCTGTGAGTCCGGTTGTTTTTTGTGTATTGCGTTAAAACAAAACAAGACACACGAGGGGAATTAATCCTCGTGTGTCTGTACCGCTAGTTATATAATAGACACACATGGGTGCAATGTCCCTGTGTGCCTTTCTGTTCTTACGCAGACAGGTAAGGGGTATAAAGTCTTTACCAGATCATTTCGACGCTAATCTACTACAGGTTTGAAGCGAGCACCTTATCGATACTAGCACAAAAAAATTACTAGCGCACTTTCGCTTTTGTCTTTTGTAAACACTTAAAAGCTTTACAAAACAATTCATGCGCTATAAAGCGAAGGAAAACATTTTTTCAAAAAACATTTGCTGCAACCACATTGAGCTCGCTGGAGTTTCATTCTGTTTTTTTGTTTGTTTACTGTTCTGCGTACATACAATCTAGTGCAGATTCAGCGCAGCGACAAACTCATTTCTACTGCACAAATAATTATTATACAGCTGCAACATAACTAGCTTCATTGCAAAAAAAATAAAACAGTAGAATCTACTATAAGCTTTTCTTCTGCGGCGTTCAATACAACAATAGACTATTAAACGAGGTTTCATAATGCAGCATCATAGTTATGTAGTATATGTGGTTTTCAGCTTATGTAACGGATTTGTTTACTAGTAAAGCTGTTCTCTAAAATATTAGAAAGCCCCGTTTGCCACACTTTATATGAATAAACAACAGCACCTGAGCCGACTTCTCCCCGAATATACTACTACTACTGCTTTGCCTTCATAGCGAACATAATACAACGTTTTTGCTTAAATTTTACGTGTGTACGCTTACATACACCACCAACAACGCCACACAATAAAATTATAAAAGTTTCAAAAATGAAGATAAATCTCAACTTTGCACAGCGTGGAATTTTCACGTTTAACGTTTAACGTGCACTCACTGGTGCTGCACCTACACGTATTAAAAAGAAAACATATAAAAAAAATTAAACAATAGGCGAAATTGTAGCATTTCGTATATTTCCTGTTTTGTATTTCGAGTAGGCCTTGCCGCGATGGTGCTACCATTAAAAAACTAAATATTCCAGTGCGTATTGAGCATTAGGCTATTTTCGAATATAAGCATAAAATCGGGGAATGGGCCCTCTATCTTTTCTGCGAGTCTCTGGCCTATAATCCAATTCTATATTTATGTTCTTCCACGGGGGAAATTGTAAGTTTAAAAAGAAGAACTTCATAAAATTTATTTTTCTCCTTAACGACCCCCACATCCCGTTCCTCTAATTAGCTAAAAAATTGTTTAAAAAAGTATAAAATAATGTTCATTTATATTATATTTGTAACCTGGAAGAATTATTAGTGACAATAAAGTAATCATTTCTCAGAGAAATGTCTAAGTACAAAATCGGGGAGTATGATTTTTTATAATATAATTCTATATAGTCTTGTGTTCTTGGGTCGAAATAAACTAAAGCCGTTAAATTTATATATTGGCTGGACACATTTCTTGCATAAAAGTTTTGCAAAATTGGTTCAACTTCAATTTCTGGGATTAGGTTATCTGCAAACCATTGAAAGAAGCCATAAGATAAGTTTTTGATATCATGTAGAGGGGTAGGTTTTAAGTAGGGTTATATAATATAGTAATCTTATACTTGAACCATGTAGACTGCATATACTAAATTCAAGTGATAAGAGTTGCGTCAGATGGGCAAATATTTGGCACCACGTAATTATAAGCACGCATAACGCACCCCGAAATCCAAAACATTTGCCGCGCCCAAATTTGTGCACTTCTTCGGTCCGACTGTAAAGCAGTTCAACCGTGAAATACAGCTATGCATTAATAATTTGTATGTCTGTGTGAGTGTAAATACGCTAAATGTGTGTCGACCTCGATTTCCAGCGGCAGAAAACCAATGTAATCTACCTTAGGGATCGATATGTGTGCCTTATGAGCGTCGATATATGCGTTCCTGGTTGCGATCATTATGATAAAAATTTGCTTATTGTGTGGTAAAAACAATTCAATGAAATATTTCATTGTTTTTGGTGTCTTTGTATATGTATTTATATTTTTGTGTGTATTTCATGAGTATATGCTGTGGAATGATTTTGGGAAGTGGATCGTTCCGTACGTAGTACTTCCGCATCATCCCCGGCCAGAATATATGCCAGTTTTACTCCATGAGGAACGGCATCATCTGCGTTATCTAATTACCCAACCCTTGAGCGACAAACATTTGAGTCAGTTTCACGACAAAAACACACCTTCACATTGACCGTGTAAATGCCCCAACATCTTACGTAATGCTTCCAGTATCGTCAAAAATATTTTACCAATCAACCACAGACGTGATATATGGGGCCGTGTATGCGTGCGATGGTTGAATGTAAAGTGAATAATATTATCGTGGACGAGATGGTGTGCGGAGACCCTTATGTGTAACAACCGGTGACGCAGCCGCATGGCGCAACGTCCTAACACCATGCCCATACGACCCCGGCTATCGTAACCTCAAGGGTGGACCGTGAATACTAAATTTTAATCCTATTCTTGGTCAGACCCAAGAAGCTACGCAGCTTAGCGGGCCGCAGGCGCGCTTCACGGGGTGTGTTCGGACCCCGCCCGAAGGGTTGCGCACGTGTCTAGTATCGGGTATGATTTCTGAGATCCTCCAAGGAGGCTAGCACCGACACCTGACCGCAGGTCATGGAGCTTAGCCGCTATTCCCTATCTTAGACTCATCGGAAGTTGTTTAGTTCTATTTTAGTGTGATAAGTGTTGGAATAAAACATAAAAGTGACCTTAGAAATTTAAAGCTCAAGTTCGGTTACCTAGTTAAGATCGCGGTATGCTCCGTGTTAGAGCATTGACCTATGTGGCCCCCACAGGGTTCCGACGAGCCCTAAGCGTTTAATGTCGGATTATCAATGGCGTGGCCTGCTCTTTTCAGTAAATTCTAAGCGAGCGCACTGGTACCTTGACCAGTAGAAATTTAGACTTACCCAAAGTAGAGGGGATTCCTAACAAATTTTGAATATCGGTCATACACTAATAAAATTTTGCTTGTGTTATCTGGTTGTTTCCTTAGAGCGTAAATAGAATTGACAGAAGGCTCTGCTCGCCAATGCTTGTGACATTCTCGCCCACAAGCCATGACGGGTAGTGCCTGCTCGTCCGAGCGGACAAACCAAAAGAGTAAAAATTCCTAGCGTCTCGGCATCGAATAAGACTGTACTCGGTGTGTCAAGATACAACGTTTATTTACATGAATTAACCGTTATCGAGGGGACGAGTGTTCATAAACAACACGGAGCGGTTTGGGTAAGCCTAGTAGTATCGGGCTGGGTTCGTTGCGGTTCAACATAATGTGGTAGCACGGGACGCTAAAGAGGGAACAGGGGAGGAGCGTACAGATATTCGCCAAGTTGCGAACTAGGTGTGATTATCCCTGCTTCGACTCAATGATAGCGAGATACTCAGCTGTGCAGCGCACTAAGCAGGGGCCCTAGAGTGCTTCAGAAATCGCTCCTCACTGCAGGTCGGTCTGGGCAACGAATAATAAGGCGGGGCGGAAGAAAAACGGAGGTCAGGACTGACTGTGCGAGCTCGAGAGCATTGTTGGAACGCTACGTAGGGTGATGTCGACTCTAATCGGTGACGAAGGGTGCCGGGAAATTTGTCCTCAAAATATACTCACAATTGTGCCTACGCCTGAATTCGCTCTATTGCATTGGGCATCCTTACCTACCTAATAGTACGACTGACCGAATGACGAGGTCCAGAAACAAAAGTAAGGGAAACGGGGCTGGTTCCCTAGATTTGGGGCCGAAGCAATGCGGTCGTGGCGCTACGTGGCGTGATGCATACTTGTAGACCACCTACGATGCTGTTGCCCAATCGCTTGCTTTCGATTATCTGTCCTTGTTGGGATCTGGGTGGGAGTCAGCCTTTTTGAAGCGGGGCTTTCCTAGTTGAAGGTTAAATCAGCCTTACTTCCTATCTTTTGGTGCCGTTTTTTGTTAATTCAGACCGGGGCGATAGGCCCCGGGCGCCTTTGCGTCTTCCCTGTGTCTTCTCGTTGCCTCTCTCTAACGACGATTTTGTCGTTTTAATACACTGCTGTATGCAGTGTCTCAACTGCCCTGTTGTGCAGTTGAGTTATCATTGACTTCGTTGTCAATGATGTCGTGTTCCTATGGCTGAGTGGTTAAGACTAATGAAACTGCAGCGGACTTAAATTCTCCGTGCAGGATCAATTCACAATACGGGAAAATAGAACTAGCTGACATTGAAACTGCAGAGAAAGTGAAACTGGGCAAACCGAGCTAAAATAAAAAAAAGCTAAACTCAGCGATCAACTCGCTCCAAAAGAAAAAAGGGGTTTGCACTCGCCCGGTTTGGGGCCGAAATGGCCCGGGCGAGGAGGTAAGTTTTCTTTATTTTTAGAAAGTCCTAAATTTTTGTTTGAAGGCGGGGACACGATGTGTTTCTCCCGCAATGGTGATATCTAGTGATGGCGCAGGGGCAAGGTATAGTTCTATCTCTTTTAGACAATGGTCTCGAGAGGAGACCATTGCGTAGTGCAATGGTGAACACCGGTAAATTTAATTGATTTAGCCACCTAGTTATTTGGAGTCAAAAACTGGTGTATCACCACAAAACGATGCACCATCGTCCTCGGTCAATGTCGGCGAAATTTTGCTCAGCTGGGGGACTTGCTCCTCCAGCTCATTTTTGGTCACGCGGGGCCAAGGGGGACACCTGTCGTTACTCCGGTCAGTCGCCCTAATTAGATCGGTGGACAAGTGAGATGCCTACCGACTATGTCGTCTATGTGCTCTAAGATCAGACTCAAACAACTAAGTCTAGACGATTCCGAGACAACATTCCGTAAAAGCAGCAAACACCTTAGGCTCAAGTTGGCATGCCTAGAATTTGATCTGTCTTTTGTGATCCCAAATTTTCTTAACTCAATGAAATAGAAGAAATTTTCGGGGCTTCCTAAAGCCCGACGGAGGCTAGTCCTCCGTCCCTAATCTGCGTTTCTGTCCAAGCCCAAACACGGCATGGGCGTTGAACAATCCACTAAGCTATAAGTTTGTAAACCATAATAGCAAAACCATTGAATAAGTCCCTATTTTGTGTGGCATGCACGTTCTAGAAATTTTACCGTGGTCGACTCAGGAAAATTCGCTGATCCTAACTCGAAAGAAACAAGTCATGTAAAGTCTGGGCGAGAAGCGTCCATTGTGTTGTGCCTTACCTAAGACCACGGGGAATCAGCAAGACTTCGAATTAGTCGAATGGTCCTCACAGTGCTCTGCACGAATGTACCCTAAATCGCCTAACGCCTCCTACGTCGGAACTCGATTCTAGAGGTTGATTCCAGTTAAGATCGTGTGTAGCTTTTCTGAGGGGACGGGGTGAGTGAAACCTGAACGCGATTGATTCTACTTAGGGGCGAGGAAACATGCTACGTTCATGAAATATTTAAGAGAATGGCCTGTTACTCTTCATCCGGCAGGGAAACCAAACCCCTGCATGCACTAAGCCTTCAAGTACCTACGAACGTTGATCCCTGGGGCAGCACCAGCTGAACCCGCCTCGCGAGGTATACACCTACGCGGAAACCTTTCGTCCATCGAATCGATCCGAAGCAAAAGCGAAAAGCGACAGAAAAACAGAGCCATATGAAAACTATGAACAGAAAACTATGCGTCGGAGCCGGTCAGTAAAGTCGACCGAACTCCGCGCTGTCGAAGTCCAACTGATTCCAAGATTCGACGCGTTGGTCGTAACCTCGAAATTTTTGCCTGTAGTTAAGGATGGCGATTTTGTCGCCGTCCAATCGTTGTTGGTCGGGCAACGCCCACTTTTCTTGGGTTATAGTTCAGTGTCCAATTGAGGACACTTCCGGAAAATCGAATCTTGACGGCTACCGTAAACCGTCGATGTCCTTAAAGAGAGTCGTTTTCAATTAAATTTGAATCTTCAAGTTTGAATCTTCCGAGTACTCGAAAGTTGACCATCTGTGATTTTGTCCAAATTTTCCCAAGAAAAGTAAGTTTTGAAGTCCCAATTTCCCGTCCTCATCGCCGGATGTCCAGCGAAATCGGATCCTAAACTCACAAAATTTGAACGGTTTCCGGTCCTAGCTTAACTTAAACTATTGAAGATACTTTCGGGCCACGCAATTTCCTTCTTCCATCCCAATTAGCGTGACAATCTGCTCATGATTTGACTATTTGCTCTTCCCAGCCCATCCCGAGTCGGCAAGCATCAACTCGGCCTTTGTTGTCCTCGACTTGCCGCCCTCCTAATTAAGCTAAATTGGATTTAGCAGATGACCCTCGTACGCGAGGACATCCAAAAACAACGAAAAGAATCGAGCTTGTTAGAGATTCGCTTGCGCGTGCCCATGTTTCAAAGTCCCGCCGGGGGGAAACCGGCGACGAGAGAACGCCCGTCTCGAGTTTAAAGACGGGGCAGACCCTGCCGTACTCCTAACTGCTCAGGGACCCTGCTCCAGGGCCCCTAGGGTCCGCGGGAGGGCCCTAAAGTCGCCCCCCGTCCGTCCTAAGCGTTCGTATTTTGTCCGTCCGTAAAACTCTGAAATTTAACAAATTTTAACGTACGATGTCCTCGTGCGTCCGTTTTTTCATGTCCTCATATATATATATATATATATAGTTATATACATATATATAGATACATATATATATCTACACACATACACACATGCACAAATACATACACTACACATTACACATGTCGACGTCCTGAGCGACAGAAAGGTCGCTCAGCATAAACACATACACACAGCACGTCAAACACAACAACAACAACGACGACAAAGAAGAAACCCGACCAGAGACGTCGGTTAGAGAGAGAACGAGGACAAAAAGCGAAAGGACAGCGAGGACACGAAGAGGGCACGGGAAGGGAAGCGGGGCAAGGGGAATCCAGTGGGATTTTCGAGGGGCTGGGGTCAGATTCGGTTCCAGGACGGAAAACGGGGTCGATTGATACCAAACACAAGGGGGTAGACGTAGTAACGGGTCGGGACCCATCCATGGGTTCCGATGTGTATTAGTATGGGGAGCTTTAGCGGGCTCTCCTGTGTTAACGGATGGGCGGAGCGACGCCCGCCGGGTATCGTTGGACTCACCGTCCAACGGCGATTTAAATGAGGGGTGATATCGCTACTGGGGCGGCAGGGGTAAGAACGGTACTAAAATCGCGGCGATTAGAGAGAGTAGTGGCTACGGTAGGGGCGCCTTTATTGGTTGTCCAGGGTTAACGGGGTGGCGGACCGAGACCCGCCGGGTATTTTTGGAGATGTCTCATCGAGACGAATCCAATGAGGGGCGGTTCGCCCATTTTTGAGTTGAGCGAAAAATCTCGATTTAGCGGTGCCCATCAGCGGTTGACAACTGCTTTCTAGGCATCTTTGCGTGGCTACCGCGAGTCAGCAGGGACTCGGACGGGGATCCGGCACATATCGTTGGATTCAACTAGTCACGATGAACAAAACGAGGGGTTGCATGCACCGGTTCGAATGCGGGATAGGGTAACGAGAATGTCTGAAAGTGGGGGTTTGTATTAATCACAACCTACAATGGGCTACAGGAACGAAGCGGTTTTACCTAAAAGAATTGTCCACAACACACACAAATAGATACATTTACATACTTTATATATGGTATGTCCTAAATATATGGAAGGTAACAATCCGGGTTCCGCGTTGACAATCCCACCTAGCGTAAGTAGCGATTGTTTCTACATGTTACAATCGAAGCTCTGGCGTTGTTCGGAGCGGTTTTGGGAGTTCACTCACGCTTCCCCAAAGTGTTCTACCCATCTGCTCCAGTTAATTTCCGGATCAGGATACCATAGACGGCAGCGGGCCTTCGAATTAACCCGTCATCTGTCGTCAATCGCGAAGGCTATCAAAGTGAGATTTCCGCTTGTTGCGACTTGTTGTTCTCTGTGACCATTACTTAGTATATCGCTAAAACCAAGTAAATTTAATATTTTTAATTTCATTCTTAACCAACGTATTTTCTTGAACGTGCAGCCAGGGGCCTCCTATTCCCGGACGGTCATAACCGTCAACCCTATAACACATAGCGTCTGCTAGTTGGGTTTTTTGACTAATTTCCAGTTTCCGTCGGTGTGGGGGTTTCCCTTTTTCAGCCTTACAGGTCGGTTGAGGCGGCTCATTTCCTTGCAATTTGGTCAGATTGTAACACTCGTCCCTAACAAATTCTTCAGTTACAACAAAAGTACACGGCATGTTATACGAGACAATTCACTGAGGTAACGCGACATCTGTATACAAAACAATCCCTTACTATAAAGCGACATCGTTATGCAAAATGGTTCATGGATACAAGTGACTTTTTTATACCAAATGGTTCAATAATACAAGTGACATTTTTATACAAAATGGTTCATCAGTACAAGTGACATTTTCATACAAAATGGTTCCTTAATATAAGTGACATTTTTATACAAAACGGATCATTATTGTAAATGACATTTTTTATACAAAACGGATCATTAATATAAATGGCATTTTTATACAAAACGGTTCATTATTATAAATGACATTTTTATACAAAACGGTTCATTATTATAAATGACATTTTTATACAAAACGGTTCATTATTATGAATGACATTTTTTTACAAAACGTTTCATGAATACAGTACAACCCCTTTATATACAAACGGCCATGTGCCAGCGCGTCCCGATACAGTTTTAAGCGTGGACGTCCTGAGATGCTCGTGACAGGGCCGAAGCGGCCCTGTTACATCTCTTATATTTTTAAATGGAAATTTTCGGACTTAGATATACGGGTTTAATATAATGGCTGTGTGTGTCCGTTAGATTGTCACCGTTCTCTCTCTTACATCGGGATCCCTGTCGGGATCCCTTGTCAAAAAGAAGGCGCAGAATGACTAATACCAGAGGACCCAAGAAGGAAAAGAAGAGCAAAGACCCCAGAATAAATTATCCGGTATATACAGATAGTGTATCACTAAGTGTTACACGAACGGTTGTTGATTTTGGCTTAGTTTATTTGTTCGGCAAATTATTTTTGAGATGGGTGTTGACTGTGCTTCATTGATATGATGATCCCGAAGTCCTTACGACTCTAAATCCTCCTCCTATATTTTAAGGGGAAAATTGACTTTTTACCTGGGTTTGAAAGGTTTATTTGGGTGTTTTCGTGGCCTAAATCTCCTTTTTGCTACAGCATACATACACTGATAAATACAAAGTAATATAGCGACATGAGTAGTTAGATATATCATGTTGTAGTAAATATATATAGTATAATCCTAGGTTCGCACTATTTGTATCATTGTCCTGTATTCCTTTTCGTACCCACTCCTCTTTTCTACGCACTTACGAAGGAAGCCAATATATGGCTCCGTGATCTGAGGTTCCGCAGGTGGGTTGTCGCTGGGACCCGTTTCCCAAGCGTCGTTTTCCCACAGTTCAGACGGGTATTTGGGCATCGTTGATTTTCGTGCCCTGTCCGGAAATCGGCGTTTAATGTCTTGAAATAACTGGGTAAATTCCTTAGTCCACGTGCTCACATCATCTTGTTCAACGTCCCATGTTGGTGGTGGTGGTGCTATGATGGCTCGAGCGTCATCGGCCAGGAGGTAATCGAATGAGCAAATGTGCCGGCGCACACGGCGCATGACCTTGCTTGGGGTGTCCAAAAGACGACCTTCGAATGGCTTAGCTCGAAGAGCGGCCCTATATCCGCCAAGTATTATGATAGTCTTGGTCTGAGGCGTCGCAATGCACGTCGCCAAACGGATCAGGAACTGCATAGTAGCTCCAGGCCAAGCGATGGCAAACCACCCCTTCGAGGTGGCCATTTTCACTAGCGGTGCGGCCATATTGTCGCCCAGAATAAGAACTTTGGGCCAGTTGGCAATTCCGTGACGGATAAAGGTCCGTATATCTTCTAAAAGGCGACCCATGACGTTGTGACATGGCCGTGGACGTCGGCCAAAGGCGATGTCTTCCGGTCCAAGACCGATTCCCCAAAATGAGTCGGTGCGATTCGCCTCAAGCAATTGCGCATGGCCGGTGGCGAGCAAGATGTTTTGGAATTTCGGTATTTTGAACTTTTCGAGGAGCACCGTTCGCATGAGGTGCGGTAGGGCAGGGCGAAGGCGCTCCGTTGTTTCGGGATCGAGGAATTTTGCTTTGTTTCTCCGTGAGATAGCTTTAATGTCTCGAGCTCCCAACTTGAGATCGGAGATGTCTTGTCTGGCTTGATCCTCGTCAAATAAATAGGTGACGAGGAGCTGATAGCCTTGCTCCGTTGAGGAGTATTCGATTGGGTATTGTTCGATAGTTTGACTCCAACGGAGCCATATTTGATAGTTCTGGCCAATGAGTGCCTTTTGAAAGAAACGTTTCGATAGGAGCGGCGTAGTTGATAGTATAGAATGGCACACGCGGCTGCGGGTTTTGCTCCATTTTGTTGATTCTTTCGGTCGATGTTTCCTGCAATAATATTCATCGCCATCAGTGGCGGTTCTGGAGGGCATTTGTTGCGGGAGCTCGAGTTCTTGGGAATGATGTTTCGGACTGGCGTCTACGCTAATATCGTCTTCCCCGAGGTGGTTGTCTGGGAGGTCGAACTACCTCCAGTCCAATGTCTTCAGGTCGTAATTGTCGTTGTCCGTCATTCTCGCCCGGTTCTAAATCAGGATGTGCGGCTAACATATCTTCAATATCCTGGTCGTCAAATATGTGCCTGAAAGGTTCAAACATGTCGTGCTGGGCACGAGCACTCCTGGCTGGAGGGTTCATAGGCATGACAGGGTCACGATGTCACGTCGGCGGAGCAAAAGGCACGGTTTGTCTAACTGGGGCAGGTGGTCGGGGAGCAGGGGCTCGAGGAATCAGGCGCGGTATTACCACTCGAGCTTCAGGTCCATGTGGTATGTAGTCCTCGTACACTCGACGGCGATCTCTAGCCTGACGATGCGGTTGTCGTCGGGTGGGCTGGAGAGGCTCTGTCCTTTCCCCGGTCTTCTCACCAGAAGGTCCCAACTCAGGGGAACCATCACTTTCCTCAGTGGAAGGGTCAAGTTCGAAGCGGGGTCTTCGACTAGGTCCCGGTAAGAGATGACTCAGGGGTATTTCATCGTCCCAGTCTTCCCAACTAACATGCGGTTGAGCTTTAGCGCGGGCGGGTCGAGCTAGAGTCCCTTTCATGGCAGAGGATGCGCTGCGCGGCGGCGCCTTCTTCCTCCCCCGAATAGTAGAACCGTCGGTTGACTCGCCTATGGTTGAAGTTGTCTCGCTAACCGTGGGGACGGCTCGTTTTCGAGATCGTTTCGCTTTGCCGCCCTCCGAAGATTCGGTGGGTCGGCGTTACTCTTTCGTGTTTCTTTCCTTTTCCTCACGTCTCCTAGTCAAGCTTTCAACAAATTCTGCCACAATGTCGTCGGCGGCTGTCTGGGCCTCCGAGGGTGGGTGCTGTATGATAGGTCCTGCTAAATATTCTACTAAATCGGTGGCATCCTGAAGTTCTTCTCGAGCACGGGCCTCTTCATCTTTGATTCTCTTTCTCTCTTCCAATGCCCATTCCCATTCTGCTTGTTGGTTTTGTCTCCTAGTGGTCCAGCGACCGAAGGAAGAAACATGAGGGGTACCAGTCTCTTGTTCCGGAAGGGGTGATAACGCAACTGGGGTTGTCCAATGCTGAGGTGGGGTCCTAACTTTACGTTTCGCTAGGGGCGAGAGTAAGGGTGGGATTGTCCATCGATGCGGCGGTGTTGGGGAATCCACAGTTTCGGGGGATGTGTTTTCAGAATTTGTAGAAGACGCTGGTTCGCTAGCCGATGTGGGGGTTTTAACTGGTTCCTGTCGTGGTTTAGGTACGGGTTTTCGAGTTGGAGCTGGTTCTACGGGAGGCTGGCTATAAACTGGGGCGAATTGCGTAGGTGGTGGTCTAGGAGGTGTCGAGTATGGTATAATCCATTCGTCTGGGGTATAATCCTGTAGCGTAGCTTAGAATCCTAAAGGCATTAGGGGCGTGTGTGGGAGCGGAGTAGGTGGAGCGGAATATGCGTGGCGAGGTTCGGGATATCGTAGTTCAGGCAGCTCAAGCGGTTCACGATGGGAGTGATACGGTACCGGTGGTTTGTCTGAATCGGTGGTTAGGCGGTGAGAGCGGGGGCTGCCGTAAGTTTGTGTAGCGGCTGCGGCGCGGCGTTGGGCAGGCGTAAGCGGCGAAGTCTGGACAGCGTGTTCTACTGCTGAAGTCGGAGATACAGCTGGTTCGGAAGTGTGGGGCGAGGACTCATCCGGGTCGTGTGGCGCGAGTAGTTCGACGAGGCCTAAGTCGTTGACGTTAAATGGCCGTAACGAGCGGCCATTGGCTGAGCGTGGCAGAGCTAAAGGTCTAGTTGGTTCCTCGGTCCTGACGGATCGCTCTTGTTTCCGTAGGGTAACTGTGGCGGTGTGTCGGCCTTACTCTGGAGAGAATGAGCCTGGGGGTTTGTCAAGCGCGTAAGGCAACTTAGCGGGGTCTTGTGTAGCGAGTTTCTGCGAGATAGCGGGCCATTCAGTGTTGGGAGTTCTATCGGGATCACAAATAGGTAATGGCTCATTTACGTTAATTTGTGTGCACCGTGACCTAGCTTTGTCCTAATAGTGGGCGGTGACTGTCCGCATGTCCGTGTAACACCGTAGCTACGACGATGGACATATGCGACAGTCTGCCGGGACTGTGTGGATTTTTTTATCAGTCAGCGCTGACTATATAATATGTCCTTAATAGCCCAAAAACACAGTATAGCATATCGGACGTAGATATCTTAATGTATAAATGATGTTATGGGGCAAGTTTTGTCAGCTGTCCAACGCTGTAAATTTAAATTTTGGCAACTGTCCAACGCTGTAAATTTAAATTTTGGCAGTTGTCCAGCGCGGGAAATTCAAATTTTGGCAGCTGTGCAACGCTGTAAATTCAAATTTTGGCAGCTATTAAACGCTGCAAATTTAAATTCTGCCACAGCGCGGGAAATTGAAATTTCGGCAGTTGTCCAGCGCGGGAAATTCGAACTTTGGCAGTTGTCCAGCACGGCAAATTCAAATTTTGGCAGCAGTCCAGCGCGGGAAATTCAAATTTTGGCGGTTGTATAGTGCGGGAAATTCAAATTTTGGCAGCTATCTAACGCTGCAAATTTAAATTTTGACACAGCGCGGGAAATAAAAATTTTGGCAGTTGTCCAGAGCGGGAAATTCAAATTTTGGCAGTTGTTCAGCGCGGGAAATTCAGATTTTGGCAGTTGCCCAGTGCGGGAAATTCAAACTTTGGCAGTTGGCCAGCGCGGGAAATTTAAATTTTGCAGTTGTGCAGCGCGGGAAATTCAAATTTTGGCAGCTGTACATCGCGGGAAATTCAAATTTTGGCAGTTGTTCAGCGCGGGAAATTCAAATTTTGGCAGTTGTCCAGCGCGTTACATTCAAATTTTGGCAGTTGTCCAGCGCGGGAAAGTCAAATTTTGGCAGTCCTCCAGTGCGGGAAATTAAAATTTTGGCAGTTGTCCAGCGCGGGAAATTCAAATTTTGGCAGTTGTGCAGCGCGGGAAATTCAAATTTTAGCAGCTGTCCAGCGCGGGAAATTCAAATTTTGGCAGTTGTCCTGTGTGGGAAATTCAAATTTTGGCAGTTGTTCAGCGCGGGAAATTCAAATTTTGGCAGTTGTCTAGCGCTGGAAATTCAAATTTTGGCAGTTGTCCAGGGCGGTAAATTCAAATTTTGGCAGCTGTCCAACGCTACAAATTTAAATTTTGCAGCGGCGCAGGATATTCAAACTGTGGCAGTTGTGCAGCGCCGGAAATTCAAATTTTAGCAGCTGTCCAGCGCGGGAAATTCAAATTTTGGCAGTTGTCCTGTGCGGGAAATTCAAATTTTGGCAGTTGTTCAACGCTTTAAATTTAAATTTTGGCAGTTGTACAGCGCGGGAAATTCAAATTTTAACACTGGTCCAGCGTGGTAAATTCAAATTTTGGCAGTTGTCCAGCGCGGGAAACTCAATTTTAGCAGTCGTACAATGCGCGAAATTTACATTTTGACAGCTGTCTTGCGAGGCAATAATGCGCCGAGACTCATCTATTTGTCCAGTCCAGTCCGCCATGACGCCCAGCTTATCAAACGCACCTAGCTAAGTAAATGCGGACAAAACAGATAGTCAGCCGTGACTGTTGATTGTCCCAACAAGCGAAACTAGACTGTTGAGACATAGCTAGGTCACGGCGCACACAATTCAACGTAAACGAGCCATAACCTGTTTTGTTGTGGAGCTCCGGATGAACCTTGAGCAGGGGCCTGAATGGCTAATTATTCCACTACGGCGCGGTGTATGTCGGCCTGAGCTTGCGTGTATACTAGAATAGGATCGCCGATCTCTACACTGGTTGTATCAGATGCACCATCGATATCTTGGCGTAGCCGGTCGACTGCCTCTGGGTCGGCAGCCTGTAGTTCCCTAGCGAAGTATTTATCGGCAAGGATAGTTTCTCCTGGCTCTTGTAGTGCAGCTTCGATGTAAGCGGGAGGCACAGCCTTCAGCAAATCGGCCATGTCCGGAAAACTACTAAGTGGTCTGTAACAAGGTTTGGTGCGATTGACATGGACTACATGGTCGGAGGCATTGGGTTATCCGGGGAGTTTGACACAGATGCAGGGCAGCATTAGCTTAGTAATTTGGTACGGTCCACACAATCTGCGTTCCAGTTTACGTGATAGTCCAGGTGTTTAGTTCAGGCTAAACTACCTTTCTACCTGCCAGCAATACCTTCACACTCTTAAGCATCTTTACCACTTAAGATGTCCAGCATCAACCCTTACCATATAACAACATAGTTAACCGTATATCTAACAAGTTGGATTTTAACCAATTTTAACAAAATAGGTGTAACCTAAACTTTGACAATGACATGCCTCGTCATGGCCACCATGTGAGTTTATCGGCCTTCTCCGCGGCGCGTTTTTTTACTAAAACGCAACCGACATCTCCAATGGTGGCCAAAGGGAAAGGGGTGGAAGCTGAGAGCGAGTTCGAGAATTGCCCAAGAAGAAGTGAAATCAAGAATTAGGGGTAGGAGCCACCAAGGGATGCACCGGTCTACCAGCGGTCGGAGATACCCTTTATCACTGGATGAAAGTTGCGCGAGTCTCCAATGGTAGACATGTCATTGTCCCGGGCAGGGATATCAAGTTTAGGTTCGTGTCTGGTGCTTGATCATGAGCTAAGCTAGATAGGCCGTGTGAACGTATATACACTAGAATAAATTGCAGTTAAGACGATTATGCTTTGCAACCTAAACAGGCTTAGAAACAGGTTGTACGAAAAAGTAAATTACTATGGGCTCGAAATTATGAGTTTAGGTAAGGATAGGATTGATGCGTTCGGCATCCTTTTAGGTATGGTCTTTTCAGAATTAAGCTAAGACTAAATTAAATTTTGGTTAGCAGAACTGCATACCCGTGCTAATACTGCTTAAACCCTGGCGAGTCCGGAGAACGTGCCGTGGGTAATTAATTTATATCAAAAATGCTTAAATAGTATTGGTGAATTTCAAAATTTAACATGTAAATATGGTCTAATGTTATTGAATATGAACACTTAGCTCCTCAACGGTTGTACCCTGGCTAGTCCGACTGACAGGCCTTGGGACATTGATAACATTTTGGAAAAAAGTGAGTTATGACATTAAGTAGAACTTGTACAAGTTTGAATGTAAAACCGAATACATTTAGGACCTAATTAGAGAAGTTTTAAAAAGAAATTGTAAAGTTGAAACAAAAAGTCAAGAAAACAACGTTAGAATATTGCGAATTAAAACAATAATTTATTTAGAGATTTCCTAAATAGTTTTGCATGGCGGTGCCGTGTCTGTTTAGACTAGCACACGCGCCCCTAAGTTAGAATTTGCCAGAACGTGTCCGAGATCACAGGTTCTGAATGTGATACTTATAAATTTCATGCAAAATGTTTTAGGCAAAAATGTCACTACGGCGAAAAGTCCGCATAACCGTCCCGTAGTGCGTAGTAAAAGAATTTGAATAAGTTTTGGCATAGTTTAAAAAAAACAAAATTGAAAAATGTGAATCAGAAAATTTGTACCAAGAAATTCTATCGTGGGTGGAATCGGAGTGGGAGTGAACTATATTAGTTCTGAAGGCATCCAAGCTCTATCTCAGCCCGACAAGCGGCCAGAGTTGAGATACAGACTAGAGCAAGAAGGGACTTTTCATAAGTTTGTTTGCTTATGAGTGCACAGTAGCGTTTTCCATTACTGAGGATAGCTATTTCCCGTAGAGAGCAACAATTAATGCTTTACCTTAAGAGATCGTAACGCTAATGTGGCAGGATTGCACCAGAACGATAAAGCTATAGCTATTTACAAGTCGTCTAGAAATAAAGAATAACACTTTATAATATTGAGGTCAACAGCCAGTTGAGATAGAAGCCCTTGCTAACCACTTTAACCAATATTACCACTAAAGTGCCAACCAAGCAGGTACTGAGAAAATAATGTGGCCCTGCCACCTTGAGCATTTTATCGAAAGTAGGGCTAGCGATGGTGACCTGCACCATCCGTCGGCTGTAAATCGTGTCCGGTAAACTACCAGTAGAATAAGAAATACAACACCTTCAGCTCCTACAGGTCAAATAACACGCACCGTCGTGTACTGAAAATTTATTCGACACTAGTTGAAAAACTTTTTAAAGATTATATGGTAACACGATTAGTATATAACAAAAGATTACAGAGTGGAAACTTAACAACAACCCCTGGCCTTATGCACCAGGTATAACAAGAATAGCACATTCCCTGCATAGTGAAATTTTAGCAAAAATCAAAAGTTTTACACCGCGCAACCATCTTTACTTATAACAATTTTTATAATTTTTATATTTTTGACTAGTTTGGGACAATAGCGTGCGAT
>JASANE010017596.1:0-17768 GCA_030248225.1 Trileptium ribeirensis
GTAGTTCCGATAATGATTTTTCGTGATCCAGCAGTGGACTTGTGACTAAAAGAATCATTATTATTACTAGACTAGAAATCGGTTCCAGCTCTCGTCGTAGTTGCGATAATGATTTGTCGTGATCCAGAAATGGACTTGTGACTAAAAGAATCATTATTATTACTAGATTAGAAATTGGTTCCAGCTCCCGTCGTAGTTCCGATATCGATTTTTCGTGATCGAGCAGTTGACTTGTGACTAAAACAATCATTATTATTACTAGATTAGAAATCGGTTCCAGCTCTCGTCGTAGTTCCGATATCGATTTTTCGTGATCCAACAGTTGACTTGACTAAAACAATCATTATTATTACTAGATTAGAAATCGGTTCCAGCGCTGGTCGTAGTTCCGATATCGATTTTTCGTGATCGAGCAGTTGACTTGTAACTAAAACAATCATTATTATTACTAGATTAGAAATCGGTTCCAGCTCTTGTCGTAGTTCCGATATCGATTTCTTATCGGGGTGCCGAAAAGCGGAAAACCCTTCCTCACATGGTTTGGAGAAGCCGGATAAAGCTGAAACAAAAAGTAATAAGATAAGCTTTGGGGTTCCACTATAGAGAGAAGAGGGCTTAGCTGTGATATGCGTCCACTGACCTCAATTAAGAATCCCCCTAGGAATTTGGACCCCTTAAATTTTTGATTTTGACCCCAAGAAATTTCTATTTCCAACAAACGTAAGGTACAATATTAACGAATTCATCTGTTTTGGCCCACCTCACTTGATGAAGGCTGTAATACTGACGCAGACGTGCATATAAAACGACACGTATGTAAAAATGTACATAACATACAAATAATTACATTAATATGAATAAAATATATAAAATATTTGCCTCCCGCCCCTGGACTCGGAGTCAGACTTGACCTCGAGAGCCCCCGTTCTCAGAGTTCAACCAGAATCTCGTTCAGAACACAATATTTTTGGACTGTAACACCATATAATCTTATAAAATTTGGTCAGTGATTTAGCTGCAGACTGATAGTTAGCATACTGTAGTAATAATTAGATTCTTATACTTTTCGTACAACATAAATTTGCAATAGTCTATCGATCTGGTTACTAGTTGTGTGCGACACAAACGAATAAAAATTGCTGTAAAGTTGAGCACTGTATGAGGAAAATGTACTCACTTCGCTTCAAAACAAGAAGCAAATTATGCCAAATTAATTATATCGACATCGAAATATTCACAATTATCTACCTGTTCCCACCATTGTGGCGGCCCAGAATTAACTTAATTCGCGATCTCCTATCTTTATGACTACTTAGATCCAAAATAAGAAACTAGTTAAAATCGACAAATCGGACACTTACCGAGAGCTTTTCCCGCTTCCAAAGCCTGAATTTGTTGAAGGTAATAACCAATCTCGTCCTAAAATTAAGAAACTACAGATAAAACTTCGAAGGAGTTACGCTACCGTTCTTCCAACACCAGTGTGACCTAGCTACTTCTCCAAGCCTCATCGCAGAATGAAAATTAAATTGCATAATTGGAATTCCCATAATTGAAAACATAAATACACAGCAAGGACCGCTGCACTTCACAAATTCCTATTTTGTCTCACAATAAAACATTATAGCGAAAACTTCGAAAACGAATGACCAACCCAAGCTTACGCAATAATCAGTATTGCAATCAAATGATATAGTTAAAACATATTTCCCGAATAGAATCAAATATTTCCAAGCATCGTGATATTGGTTTAGGTTCCTAGGCCTTTCGTATCCCAAAAAGAAATCACGCAAGTCAAAGAAACATGTTCAAACGTATTTTGCTTCAGTTTGGCATTCGCATTACTTGATGACATCAGAGCCAACGCAACTAAAAATTTTGAAAACACACGACTACGAAGCGAAAGATAGAACCGATGGGCGCAAAATAGATAATTATTCAATATTATTCAACTCGCCACCCGACATAACAGATCAGAGTTGTTCTTCGGCAACGCAGTCCACAATCCAGCACAGGAAACAGATAACATTTCGCCTGAATTGAAATTAAGCAACATTCAGCAAATAGAACACCCGGAAAGACATATGTCGCGGCAACTACAAATAATTATTTACACTTACACCGTCGCCGTCTTGTTTCTGCGGAGGTTTCTGAGCAAATTGTACCAGTTGTTTTTGAAGCTTCTCAAGTTCAATCTTCAACTCGGAACTGTACCATTTTTCTTCCTGAAATACGATTCCACAAAATATTTTGCTAAACCACGCATTACGCCATCACGCATGTAATTGCCGCCCGACAACGTTACACCAATCGCAGCGGTGCTTTAGCTCAGTCATTCATTGAACACTGTACAACGGTATGTGTACGACTCACAGAGAAATTCTTATATACTGTTCGATCGATGTTCACTTGGCGTTTGTTCGATATTAGTTTGACACGTTTTAATTTTGTTCAAATCGTGTTCTAATTTTGTTTTAAATTTAGCACGCTATTTTTAAATTTGTTCAAGACAACTTCAAAATTTGTTCGCGAATAGACAAATTTTGTTCGATTTTTGATCAAAGTTTGATCGTTAGAAACGCGACAGTCATTTCTGGCGACTATACTGTGTCTTGATAATCGTTTGATTTACGAGAAATCGCAAGCAGTTGTTCCGCGTAGAGACAAGCAAGGCCGAATTTTCGGCTACCACCAAGTCATCCCCGGTTATTCAGTTATTTTCGCTTCCCTTGGAACGTAGGTTTACAAATACCTAACAATTTCACCAACAACACATTACAAAAAGCCAGAAACAAAGGACTAAAGCGAGAAAACTCTGTCTCACAAAATTATGTTCATGTTTACATTCGTTGTTTCAGATATAATTCTAGCAGTTTCGCAGGATAACCCCAGTTCGAACGGATGAAGTATGAATTAAAGATCATCGACGCAACAGTTCTAGAATGCTGTACCCTGCTCCACTGCCCCGGGTACTCGGGCCTTGGCGCCGGGCCAAATTTTGCCTCAGGGTTATGAGCTGAAAGGCCACCAGCTCCAACCGGGGTGGACTGAAAATCCCAGGGGGAATTTTCTAAAGGTAACCAGAGAGAAACTGTACACACACGTCAATTTTTCGTGTTTTTCAAGCATTTACAACTTTTTATCGTTGTTTTATTACATATTTATTGTTTAAACGCTCAAAATGCATATCTCTGCTCCGCAGGCTGCACTACATTTTACTTAAGATTTTGCGTAAATAGTCTAAATATAGGCAGTGATATTGGGTTTTATTATAACCATTTCTTGTTAGGGCGATCATTTTGGTATGACCTGAAAATACCAGGGTGTGCTAAGGGTTGAGCTGGGAGAAAGCCAAAATTTACCTAGGGGAGCCGCGGATGAGCTAGAAAATAATTGGGGCACGCGATTCCCTTCCTCTCAGAAAAGGCCAGGTACTTTCCAAAAAGCTTGAGAAGGCTGGTTAACCATCCAAATCAGAACATCCGCAATTATTAACGGCATCGAAATAATCAGTTCATGTTCAATTCACAAAGGCCGAATCAAATTTGTTTAATGCTGCTATACACAAAACGAAATCAAAGTGAAAAATGGTTAGAAAAACTGGACAAATGGGAAAGGAGTGTTAGTAAATTTCAAATATCTGGAGGTAAGATACACACCCAATGCATCAATGCAAGTTCCCGCCCATGGGGCATGTCCATTACAGAAAAAACTTTCCGCATGCACGATGATGTAAGCAGGCTAAGCACACTGTACATCGTTGGACATAAACCTGCTAACAATTCATTCCATGAGTGCAAATATTCAGCGAGAATTATAGAAAGATAGAACTATATCCGTCACGCGAGTATTTCTAGTTATCCGTGTGTTGCCCTCAATGTATATAGCTGAAAAAGCACAAATTTTTGAGGCATTTTTAATTTGTCTACGGCTCAGTGATTTTACAAAGTGAACAAGCAAATTACGTACATAATAACCACTAGTGAAGCTCGCTTGCGAGCCAGAATTCGAGCGGTGAGAACAATCCCCCGAAGTCTGTTGTAGAAAGCACACACAAACAAAGCCTACATTATAAAAACCCAGGGTGCCCGCGGCTTTGCATGCAAAAAATTCCAGGATTTTTGTGCCAATTTTCCAGGATATATTTCTCGGTCAGCAAGTAATTTTTCCCATAAATATTAACCGATCTAATTTTTGCCTGGGAACCTGGGGACAAATTAAATATCAGAGTTACTCTCCCCATTTATGAATGAAAAATTCAACACTGTAATTACATTTCCTTAACTCACTGGTCATAATTGTTTCTACAAATTTACCAATTGACTGGAATTGTCGCTCACTGAGGACATAGCGGGGCAGCGCTTAGATCTTAGCTCTTCAATGTCTGCGAGGATTTTTTCCGTTTTCGTTTCTCGTCACCAGCCACTGCATCCGCCGTTTTGCTAGAATCCAGGGCGGCCCGGTACTTAGCTCGCGCACCCTTAGCACTCTTAAGCAGTTCCGGAGTGAAATCAATAGCCGTTGGGGCGCCAGCTTCCAGCACCGCATAATAGACAATACGGTGGGCCACCAATGAGTCTTGACTTAGATTCTCCACTAAAATGTCATCATTGACTGAAAATCCGCTCTCTATTGACGCATTTCCGTGAGGAATCATTGCATGATTTTGAAGGATTTCCAGGATATTTTATTAAATTTTCCAGGATTTCGCATTTTTCCACCACAGCATTTGCGAATTCCAGGATTTTCCAGTATTTTTTTCTAAATTCCAGGATATTCAAGGATTTTCCAGGACGCGGGCACCGAGTAAACGGTGAGTGATGAGTCATAGTTACGCCCGCCTCTTTTGATAGCCAACGTATGCAGTAGACAAAACATCATTCAACGAGTACAAAAATAATGAACTAATAATTTAATAATTCAATAAAACCCTAAATTGACCGTGAAAAGAACGTTAAAGAATTCAAACCGACACTTGAGAAAAATCTCATTTTTCATACCAAGTATGAAGCAGAAGTGTGAAAAATATTTGCCACACAATATTTTTGAAACTCGCAATGAGCTTGTTGGCCCAGAAAACCCATACAAGACATTAAAAGCAACAAAAACACACATTTAGGTGCATTTCCCACGACTTTTCACCAAATATGAAATTTGGCGCCAACTATAAGCTTATAGACTCCAGATTGGGAAGTAGTTGAAAAACTTTTTATATATCATTGGAAAGCCCTGGTAAAGCTACATGGAATAGGCCTATTAGTTTGCGGATACCTCGATTACTTATTGAGAAAAGTCACAAAAACTAGAGGGTGTGCCCGAAAAATGGGCCAAAATGACGTCATTTTGCCCCATAACTTTTCTCACGGGAAAAAATTCAAAAATCGGGCTCCGTCACTGCACCTAAATTGACCAGTGCGATTCGAATGAGCTATCTTACATCAAAATCCGTCCAACCGTTATCGATATCCAGGTGCGACAGACACACACAGACAGGACCTCCTCAACCCCCCCCTCCATAGCCAAAATTGAAAATTCTCGTTCCACTCGCGAGCGAACTTCGCTCTCTCATTCCACTCGAATTCAATTACAGTAAGCCTTGGTACAACCAAATTAACAGACTTGCCCATTCGACAATAAACCAACGAACAAAACTAATTCCAATTAAAATTTTAAAGGTCAATTATGTAACGTTTCTGGATAAATGGCACTCAATTTTAGGTAATTACAATGAAACTACTAAATTCTGTGAAACTTGTCATATTTAAGAGTTCACGCGGCGTGCCAGTGGAAGCACCACCTGTGGCAATATTTAGCACTGCCTGGTTAGTCCGAACCAGTGTAGGAATCTCCGTGGAAACGTTGTACATCCCCGCAAAAATCTAAGGAGCTGGATCCAACTCCTAATAAGGAGTTAGAGCTATTTCGTTACAAAAGCGCGCCGGGGCTAACTATGGTTCTGCGGTTCTAAGAGACACTAAATGCTAATAAATGTGATAACAATCGTACCTTCAGCGAAGCTTTGACGTCGTTTATTTCCATTCGTAGCGTTGAATCACCGCCGTCTCTAAAATAAACAACGAATACGGATATTTGGTCAAAGCCGACAATCAGCTCCAAAGTGGTGCTTTACTGGATTAAACAATTACTGCTCTGTCATAGCCATAATAAAGTAACATTCATACATATAGGCATCAGGACGCTTTAGCGTGCATACAACTGACACATCCGAACAGATAGTTGAAACGTCGGTTTCATTTTTGAACTTTTCTTTGTCATGAAAATGTATTTTTTCGCAAAAATCTTATATAAATTTGCCAAATCTGAATGCTTTACGTGCCAAGTTTTCCTTATGGATCTCTCAAAAATCCCTAACTTTTAGTCGTTCGGTGCTAAAACACAAAAAATTTCCGACAATCGATAGGGTCTCGCTGTATAATTCAAATTATTGACAAATATTAACTGCGAATCAATTATTTGCAGCATCTGCGCTGTTTTCGACACCCACATTTCAACTGGAAGGTCCAACAGTTTGACCTGGTGGGGAGGCGAATTGCTCGCCCATCAGTTCGATATGTGGAGTAGTTTGGTCATTTAGGCATTTTCGGGGCAGGTTGTAAAAACTAAATTCATATGAACACTACACACGTTCTTATATATCCAACAGCAGAACTGCGTACAAGATCAGTTATATAAGGACCGAATCTACAAGCCCAATAAGTTGATACGTGTGCATCATAAGCTCCTGTCAAAATTGCTTGCCAATATCAGCTTACCTCACCGTTTCAGCAATCACAGATTCGTGTAGCGCGGCAAAATGCGTTTGTAACGACTCGGGAGTCTCGCATTCGGTCATACACTGCGGACAGATAAATGCTCCTCCTTGGGAATGTTGGGAGTCAATCGAACCACTTCGAGTATTAGGGTTTGCTTGGCTTCTGTTAACTTCACTGCTGGCCCGCGCTTTCGCAGCTGCTCCAGGGCCCGGTATATTGCTAGGATCAGTGGTGCTATGAGCGCCGGATAGCGGAGTCGGAATGAGTTCGGCTGGAGTGGAGCATGACGGTGACGTAGCATGCGTATCGGCGGCAGAAGCCTTTGAATACAAATTACCCCAAAATAATAACGAATAAGAAGACTATGTTATAACCTCTATAAACAAGTACGTTTTGTGAGTTTTAAATCAATATCAAACATGGGAGATTCTATGGCGTGTTATGGGGACAAACATGGGGAGTCTGGCGAATGGGGTGGTGGAATCGCCGAGTGGTGGGGACCCCCTTCCCTATAATGGAAAGGCCAGCACATACTACGTGGTAGCGGCCAGTTTCACAGAGAATGTATTGAATGAAACGCTAAACCTGATAAAACTGCGTTCAGGATATGCTTAATAGAAAAAGTTTGTTTGCAATACAATCCATCTATTGTCATAATAATACACATTGTACCTCGACAGTCATATACTAATACACATCCTGTCCGATATATTATCAAAATTTGCTGATCGGCATTACTTATTCGGCAGTCAACGGAAATATCATAGTATATATGTTCTTTGAAAAAGGTTAAACCACGAATAGTGTTGCCAAAAAGACAAATTCCATCACTCTAGTCCAAAGCTCTGTAACCCGTCCACGTCAGTCAAGAACCGATAGCAACGAGTCAGGTTTCGGCCCACTTTTCAATATAAAAGCTGAGTCAACAATTGATAACTGGCATTACCCGGAGTTCAAACCTGCCGGCATAAACGTTTCGCCTACATTTCTACAGACAGTAAGAGTGTTTTAAAGATTAGAAAGTGCTGAAATACGTACTCGTACGAACGAACACTGTATTTCTTCCGGCACGGCATCGAAACGGCAGAAACCCAGCCAAGATCCGGCTTTCTGCCGATCAAAAAAGCGTTATATAGCTTATACTTTTCAGCTTTTCTGAAATAGCAAGATTTCAGAACAACGGTACCGCAACTTCCAAAATAAGTAGCGTTTCAGAATTACAGAGAACTTTATCGCTTTAGCACCCATGTGACCACCCCCAAAAATTCAAATTAAGCCATTAATTGAACAAAGCGTAACTTCGAAAAGCGCTGCCACAATCCAAATCTTATCGTCATCATTAGTCCAACTTACCTGACTTTTGACAGCACCGCCGCCTTTGTTCACATCCTGATGCGTTGCTAGGTAATGTTCCTGCAGCTTTTCGGGCGATGGCGACGGATGCATGCACACTGGACATAAGAAGCCCTGAAACATGAACACCTTTATTTTAGTTCTCAAATTAAAACTCTTGTGAGAACCTATAAGACATAACAACAGGATTATATAATCTCTGATGATTCGACCAAAGTCAGCCAAGTATAATGTCATGGGAGAAAGACAAAAAACTGAGCGCATGCTAATGAAAACCGGAAGGCGAAGTTAAAATCTGAGGTAATCAGAGAAGCATAGGCTGAGATTAGAGATGTGTCGGTACCATATATTTTGCCGGTACCGGTACCGGCCATCGACGGACAAGATGTAAGATATATAAATTGCTACTACTTCACTGAAGATACTATATAGCAGTTTTTGTTTTTAAACAGGAGTTTATTTACACAATGTCATCAGGTAGAAGTGATAGTTCAGTAATATGGTAGTATTTTACTACGTCACAGGAAGACGAAACCAAAGCAATCTGTAATGACTGTAGTAAATCAATTAGTCGCGGCGGAACTGATCGACACAAATGGTGGCTTAATAACCTTCGGAAACATTTATCATCTATGCATTCCAAACTGTGTGCAGAATGTCAAAAAAGGATGTTGCTAAAACCAAAGTTCGCGAGGCGGCCAGCCACTCCCAGTAGGTCATATTTCTCCGATAAAGTAATTCCCGGAATTCACTGTAAAGTAAAACAGCAAATAATAGAAAATATGTTGGGCAGCCAGCCACATATTGCTCTAACATGTGATATATGGTCATCGAGAACTGTGGAAAGCTACTGTAGCTTAACTGGGCATTTCCTGAACGACAATTTCCTTTCCGTAGGTATACGTGTGATGTACGAGCTTGCGAAATGGGAACACATGGTTGAAATGTGTTTGATTTGATAACGCTTCACCGCTGTCCAGTATTTGTCAGGCAGTTGTACATCTGTACCAGTGAATTCTAACTGTGCAATGTTCGGACATATTATTTTTCAAAATTGGTACCGGGGCCGGTACCGAGTGGTACCGGCTCGGTACCGGTACCATGGTACCGGAGCCGGTACCGGTACCGGGACATCCGTAGCTGAGATATATCTAAATTTGTATCAAATGTTACCCATTGTCACGAAAGCCAATGGAATCGTATGCTGCACCGTTTCAAATATTAGCAGATTTAATTGGAGATCACATAGTTACTAGAAAACAAACTGCTCCCAGTATGAATGACAAATTTTGCCTATGGAAAAATTGAAATGATATACACGAGCACTCGCAAAAATTATTCGCTAGACAACGTTGGCAAAACGCTTTCTGCAAATTTAGACTGTCGTAGACCGTCAAACAAAAAATTGTCTTACCTCATTAGATGCAGCATCGGAAAGACCGCCGCGATCGTCAGCATAAAATCAAACAAACTAAATACATAAAATGGCAACAGATGCGTAGCAGATATAAAACACCGATGCATAGCCGATTCGAAAGACGTGATGTATAATTTAAAACACTTTATAACTCGCACTTGAGTGTACTCGACGATTGCGCCTAGCAACGCAAACCCATTTTAATCACACTTTTCGGTGACCAGTGTGCGCAAGCTTACTAATTGATCTCGGCCAGCGTCGGAAAAGAAACTGGTTTTGCCACGGAGGAGATGCCCACTGCCGGGAATAACCGGAACCGGAACTAGCAACCGGAACTGTCCATTTAAATCGGATCCGGAACCTGGTCTTCGAAACCTATATATAGTAAAACAGATGATGGAAGAAATGCAGGTACAGCGGATGTAAAATGTGTTAAAAATAACTTTTACATTAAACTTAATGTATTGTGATGGCATTATTGCCTTTCCGGAACTTTAAAGAGACTGATGAAGCTAAATAATGCTCATTTGTCTATCAATATGTCAGTTTTTGGACCCCCAGAGCAAGAAATGCCTTCCACTATACACACTTGCGTATATTGCGTCAAAATGAATATGCTTAAAACGCATGGAGCGTAGAATAAACACTTTCGCTCTGTAGAAGAAACACTTTTGCTCTGTTTGCAGTTGCATCCCTTTACTACACATACCTTTGTTACATGTTATTCTGTAGAAAACTTGACATTATTGGTATACAGGGTGTTTCAGAAGTAACTTCCCACACTTTGTCAATCAATATCTTCTGGCGTAATATTTCGCAATGGTTGTTTATCGCTGTTTTTAATATTTCAGGTTATTATAAATATATACTGTTTATACCATGGATTCCCCACGACGATCTCTGCCTGAAAAAATATGTGTTGTTAAACTTTACTATAAATACGGAAATTATGCCGAAGTCTCACGCCAGAGAAAAAAATCATTTCGACTCAATACCTCCTACTCGCAAGACGATGGCTGATATTATTTCCCGATTCGAGGACACTGGCAGTGTAGCGGAACGGCTGAGGCCGGGTCGTCCAAAGTCTGCCACAAGTGGGGACCAGAAAGCTGCATTAAGCGCTGCGGTATCCAGGAGCCCCCAGAAGTCAACTCGAAGGGCTTCCCTCCAGCTGGGTATTCCTCATACTTCCGTTTGGCGCCTTTACAAGGAGCTTAACTTGAAGCTCTTTCGGCCCGTTCTTATCCATGGACTCTATGATGATGATTTCGATCGCAGAGTACAGTTTTGTGAGACATTTATGGACATGCTGGAAAGCAGTGCGTTGGACATTGATCGCATTTTGTGGACCGACGAGGCGGTTTTCAAGCTCAATGGTCATGTTAATCGCCATAATTGTGTTTATTGGTCTGAAGACAACCCACATGTCACGATTAACAAAGAAGTCAACGCCCCTGGAGTCTGCTTCTGGGCCGGAATTTGTTCACAAGGCATCGTTAACCCATTCTTTTTTGACGGAAATGTCAATAAAACTAGCTATTTGGAACTTTTATCTGTGAATGTCTACCCGCAAATCGCAACCGAGGACCTTGTTTTCATGCATGACGGAGCCCCAGCTCACTACGCTACCGAAGTCCGCGCTTGGTTGGACGAAAGGTTCCCGAATCGTTGGATCGGCCGCAGAGGTGCCATCGAGTGGCCAGCTAGGTCACCAGACTTAACTCCGCCTGACTTCTTTCTTTAGGGTGTTCTGAAAGAAGATGTTTATGGAAGTAGGGCGAAGGACCCTCAAGAATTGATGGACAGAATAAAATCAGCGTTTTCTAAAATTCCAGTGGACTTGTGCGCCAAAGTTTGCCGATCTGTACCATCTCGACTGGAGAAATGCATTCAGCTTGGCGTGCACAGAGGGAGCTAGCTGTTCTGAGATCTCTCTTCGTAATGTAAGTAAACTTTTAATACTTGTCTATATTTATACAAAAGCTGGCGAGCTACCTCTGCCCAGTCAACCGATAGTTAGCATCAAACGGTGGGTAGTTACTTCTGAAACACCCTGTATATGATTCTAAGATAAAATATTAAAAGGTATATATATACTATAATTTTTTGATTATTGTCACAGACACTGTTTAGGCTAGCGTTGGGCAACCAGTGTCCGTCAGTTAGATGATAATGATGATAACTTTCTAATCACAATGCTATAAATGACACCAATTGTTATACTGCAAGCACAGTTTCAATGAATACAGTTCATTGCTAAGGACGCAGTTTCTGACTGCGTTGCAGATAATGTTACTTTACTTCAATGTAGACTGATTTACAAAGTTTAAAAGCACACAGGCTTGTGCTTGACAGAATTTATGTTAACCAAGCTTACGCTAAGTACGTCTACGTAATCCATGCTCTGTTACCGAGTTGGATTTTTTAATTCGAACATACCCCGCAGACTTCTGAATATGTAAAATAGCTGCCACAAAAATCGTCCTGGCTTTGTTTTGTTAACAAACTCCTGCAGGTTAACATAAACATTCCAGCTGAAATTATGTGTCCTACTTACGTTTCACACTGTAAAATGCTGAGTCAATCTTTTCTTTTGCTTGGTTGTTAATCTAGAGCTTGATCATTGTATAATATATATTATATATGTTTGGATCACAGGTGAAGCAAAAATGTGGAAAATTTCAAACAAAATTTTTAAACCGGAATTCCGTTTCCGGTGTGGTTTTCGCCCTTTGCCGGAACCGCAACCGGAACATTATTTTTAACAGAACCGGAATTCCGGTTACTCTGAGGTGCCCAGGTATTGCAGTCTCAACCCCGTTCTTTTTGCTTCCCTTAGTTCAGCCCGCCCCCAAAAATTTTTAATAAGACTAAGATGTCGAATTTTTCTCCGCGAGGAAAACAAATATGTCAATTTTTTATCATAAAACTCAAAAATCAGTTAGATTTTTGCTAAAAACGCCATACTTACTGTCAATCTTTAGGGTTTCAGCATAAAGCGCATTCTTATAGTATATATACTGTAGATCGGCCATTTATACCATTTTCTCGTTTTTGGTCTCCCGTTCAACCGGAAATGGGCGGAACTCGAATTTAACGCCATGAAATCGGTTTCACAAGGTAGCTTAGAGGCAGTTTAGCAAAGCCGGCAAAGTACTCGTATTTCAAATGTAACGCAAAAACAGTTGTGCTCTAATATCTCCTCAACCATAATTGATCAACTAATTGACCTCGGCTAGCTTCTGAAACAAAATCCTCGTATTTCAAAAGTAGCTCTAATATCTTCTTAATTTCCTCCTAGCGATAAGATATTCCTATACTTATAAGAATCCGTCAGTATGGCGCAGACAAATAAGTTGCAGTTGCTAAAATTTTAATATTAAGTTAAACTTATTTATAAACAGTATAGTTGATGCCGAAAGACTGAAAGCTTTACGTATCTATACTGATACTAGATCCTGGTCTGGTCTCAGTAAGAGGGTGCGGGGACCATTCACTTTCCAAATCTCCCGTGTCCGTGAGATTTTCCCCGTCCCCGCCGCTTTCCCCCATCTCACTCGTCCCAGAACGTATGTTTAACTAAATCGCAAAATTTTTAATGTCTTCAAATTTATGTTTTCTGTATGAAAAATGTTTTTAAACATTAATTACGTATATATATACTACTATTACTAAAGCACCTTTTTTATAACTTTAAAATACTTGCACGACCAGAAAAGTACTTGAAAATATATTTAACATTTTTAAGCGAAATCAGTCACCCCACATTCAGTTTTTGTCCCATCTTGTCGAGTAACTTATTCTCTATATATATGCGATTGGCATTGTTTACGGTGTACGGTTGGCTCAAAACAAGTTTTAGTCCCGTGACACCTAAAACAAGCAAAAACAGCAATATCTCCCTAAAACATCCAACTACGGAAGCAATCTAAACACTGTATAAAAAGCCAACAAACTATATATTCAAGCAAGGTGGCTGATATTCGGCTCATTGTGTAAGCTGATGCTCAATATTGTTGTTCTCGCTAAATTCCATACTCAACACCGAGAATTCACGACCGTGGAGATAAGACAAGCTACTAGTTACTATTACCAAGGGTAAACCCAATGGTTATAATGCTAACAGCTACAGTATTAAACTCGTTTTAAACAAGTTACGTAGTCATTTATAACAAGGCAACACAGTGTTGTTAGAGTAAGTTACTTGCGGAAATATACTAACTTCTGCAGAGTGCTCTCCAGTTATAGCATCGCCAACTTTTTTCAACCGTTTGAGCATAACACAAGATATATGAAGCAATTTTTAATACCTCACAATTATTATTTTGGATATGAAAGTAATCAGATAAGTTAGATGCAGAATTACGAAGCACTTAAATAAATAAGCATCAACAATTATTCGTTACCACCGTTGTATTTATAATATAAGAACAAAGATTACTCCCACTAAAATCGATTAGATCATCCAGCACCTCAAACTCGTAAATATTCCATCCTAAGTTCCAGTTGATGCAAACAAAATTATCACCAACACACTTGCCAAATATAGTGCTTGGAACAAATTCGCCACAAAACGTATATACAAAATAAAGAACTAAAATTTCGGAATTTCAAGAAAATTAACCAAATTAATTACGTACTAGAAAGCGGCTCGTAGAAAAAAAGGCAGACAATTAATGCTGTGACTAGATGCGTGCTAGAATGCAGAATTCCAAGGCACGTACTGCCTTCGCGAATTTTTTTGGAATTTGGTCCCGCAAGAATATGACAACGGTAACCAAAGTCAACATTTACAACATCTTAATAAGGTAGACCCTGTTATATCATGGGGTTACGGTACCTGGTCCATTAACCACTTTGACATTTACCGGATCAAAGTTTTCGAGACTTTTTGCCACAGAAGGGTCCTTTGTGTGAACAAATTCAATTACATCACTATCAGCTGACTCGATGCGGCCACTAAAAAAACCGTTGTCCATCATCATTCAACAAAGCAGAATGTTGTTACTTCGCCACGTGCTGAGGACGTCAGACCACAGGATTCTGTGCGTTCTCACTATCAATCCGCCGCAAACGATACATGGAAAATATGTACCTTTCTTCTCCCACAGGCACATTTCAGAAAAGGCAAAGACGTTCGTTGGTGATATCGACGAATCGAGGACTTCGATGTACCATGCGGGAGGGGATGCCCTCGCAGACGCGAGGTTCGATATTGAAAAGAAAAACGATATACAAACTAAATAGCAGGAAGTACACCAGCGTTGTGCAAACGGTGTTTGAACGATGGCACAGATGTTGCCCAGACAACCGCTGGTGGCAGGTCATTCCATATTCTCACCACCCGATATGGGAAGAAATTTTTACGGACGTCTAGACGCGGCGTGTTTTTAGTTTGCAGTTTAAGGTCATGACCCCTTGTACCGGAAAAACCGGGTACGAAAAATTCCGACACATCGACATCTACGAGTCCGTGAATCATTTTGAACAAGAGGATCAGGTCACTGCGCAGTCGCCTAGTAGCTAACGATTGGAGCTGGAGATAGTGGAGGCGCTCAGGATATGGCAGATTGCGGATTGATGGTAACAACTTGGTAGCGTGCCTCTGCACGTTCTCAATAACATGAATGTCGCGCTCTAAATAGGGACACCACACATTCACAGCATACTCGATGTGCGGACGTATTAGACTTCTATATAACTGAAGCCAAATCTTTTTCGTCCAACGTTGAATCGTTCTGCGAAGGACGAAAATAACTTTATGTGCGTTACGCGCGGCTGCCACACAGTGTTCAGCGAATTTCAAATTGTTACAAAAGAGAACACCAAGATCTCGCTCACGTAATGTAATGTCAAGTAAATTATTGGCTAGCGAGTACGCGGACATGGGGTTGTTAGATCCCAAGTGCATCACATGGCATTTAAACTCATTCACAAAAAGCGACCAAGCATGAAAATATGCGGACAGACTGTCTAAGTCGGCTTGAAAATTGTCAAACTCAGGGTGTGGCGATGACCTAATGAATCGTCGGGCGAGCTTGATATCATCAGCAAATTTGAATACTGCACACGATGTGTGATCATCAACGTCATCAGTACGAAGTAGAAAGAGCAGAGGCCCGAGGACGGAGCCTTGGGAACTCCGCTCGTGACCGAAACCCAACCGGATGTTGCACCATTGACAGAGACACACTGCTTTCTATGGGACAAATAGCTTCTAAACCAATCATGCAGGTTTCCCACGATGCCATACATCTTCAGTTTAGCTAAAAGAGCCTCGTGGTTTACTTTGTCAAATACTCTATACGAAATCGATATATACAACGTCTAACCAGTCATTATCGGCCACGCAGGCAGTTGCCATATTGAGGAACTGAAGCAATTGCGTAGTGGTCGAGCGCTTGGGAAGGAAGCCGTGCTGCGAACGAGAAAGAAGATTGTTTCCCTGGAGGAATAACAACAGGCGATTACGAACTAATAATTCCAAGACTTTACTGACCGATGTAGTCAGACTAATGGGTCTATAATTTCCAGCAACAGACAAATCGCCTTTCTTTGGAATCGGCACAATCTTAGCTAGGGACCAAGCTCTGGGCTATGTGCATGTGTTCAGAGACAGGTTAAAGAGGCGACACAGCGGATCAGCAATTGCATGTCTGCAATTGTGGAGAAAAGTATTAGGAATAGTATCAATGCCAGGAGATGCGTGCAACTTTAATCTACTCAACGCAAGCAGAACCTCGTCCACTGTAAAACTCAGATTAGAGAGCTGTTTATTGGTCCTAGCAACAATCACTGCAGGAGGCTCAAAGCGATCCAAATTAAACACAGAGCTGAAAAATCTGTTGAAGATTTCACAATCCTCACTCGGAGACGATGAAAAGGTTGAGTCTTCCCGGCGCAGGGGACCCGTTACCGCCTTTATCTTACGTCGACTCATAGCGTAAGGAAAAAATGATTTGCGTCATAGTCAATGTTATCCGCTAACTTTTGTTCATATTTTCTAATCGAATCGTCAATGTGATAGCTAGCGATATATGATTTCTGTTGAAAATTCTCCCAGGCAGCGTGGGAGTTGGTTCGCTTATATTGACGATAAGCGTTGTGTTTGGAACGTAAAGCCGCCCAACATAGGCCATCGGCCCAAAGAGGTTTACGAAGGCGAGCACCTGATTTCATAGGAACCATTTGTTCAATCAATCTGGTAAACATCCTAACCATCGTATCCCAAAAAACAGAGCAATCATATAAGCTGAAGACGTTAGTCCAATCAAACGAAGACAGGAGGTGATTGATTCTTGCCCATGGCGCACGTGACCAATAACGAATTTGTTTGTTATTGGGGTTGCTTGGAGAGTTTTTGGCGGCATTTGAAAGCCGAAAAGTTATAGACAAATGGTCTGAAGTTTTTAGCGGTGCTAAAGTATCGACATGGGTAACAGCAAAAGGGTCGTCGGGAAAAATAAGATCAAGTATATTTGCGCCTCGTGTTGGAACCTCAACATGCGGTGTGAGGGACGATGACAGAACACTGTTCATTATCTTAGCAACACATTCCGGCCAAGCATAGTCACACCGTCTAACATCGGGCACATTAAAGTCTCCGCACCAACGATAACGAGACGACGCGGATGCCGCGTCAAGCATAAGAGAGCACAAAGCGTTGTTGTTCTCAGACGAGGATGACGGTGAACGATATATACAGCCAATGAGAGTGGGAAGAATGTCGTTACCAGGGGACGCAAGTTCGCAAACAATTACATCTTCAAACCGGGTTTGAAAGTTATTACATCGTGTTGCCGCGATGCCGTTCTTGACGAGGATCATAACCCCCCGCCACGTCTGCCCACTCTATCAGATCTAAAGTTTTGATAACCAGGGATAACATCCACCATGCCATCATCCAAACACTCGTTTGTCCAAGTTTCCGTTAAACAAACAATATCGAAATCATACATATTGATAAACAAAAAAAGCTCTCGCAATTTGTTCATAATTGAGCGGGTATTAATTAAAACACATTTATAATAACTTGAATTAGTTGAAACATCATAAATATTTACATTATTAACACAGCAAGAAGTATACTTATTGTCACACGTTGACACACAATTAGACGGTTTTTTTGTGACTGTTAACCTATGGCAGGGGTAGGTTCGATCAATGCTGTGTCGGATGTGACTTCGTCCCCCGACTGAGAGATGCCGACCTGTTTATTTCTTTTT
>JASANE010017598.1:0-122619 GCA_030248225.1 Trileptium ribeirensis
TGCGCAAAATAGGTTCGAGGATTCTGACGACATATTTAAGTTATCGAAACAATGTATAGATAACTTGGCGAAAGTACATAGGCAGCATCTGTTGTTGGTGCAGTTCTTTTCTTTGGAATTGTGTGTGTAATTGCACCTATGCTTGCTAAATTTTTGTTTTATCTGTTAATGCTTCGCCTGTTTTAATAATGTGTTAAATTGCTAAGCATTTTTTATTACTGTGGCAAACACATAATTATCCAATGCTTTAACATTAATTTTCAATATTTTTGTCAAACCGCTCAGCTAATTAAATCATATGGTACATATTTCAAAATTGGCTAAGCAGAGTTATTTGCTAAAATTTGTATTGGATGCTTTACTTTGCTTCTAAATCATGCCTGTTCATTTCGATTTATACACGTTTTTTCGTTTAATTGTTGTATGGTTTAAATGCTAACGTGCGGTCGTTCAAGAATAAGTATCGTTAATTCTTCGGTAGCAGTGTTGAAATCCCCTTGAAATGTTGATTTATCGTAAAGAATAATTTGTCGTTAATTATGCGTTAAAATTTATAAACAGAAGATGTATCGCCTTTTGCAATGACAAGTTCCAAAATTTAATACGTCTCACCGCTAACTGCTGTAAACCATACCTTCATTAATTTAATGCATGCAATTCAAAAAAGACTACAAAATCAACCAAACATATAATTAATTTTAACACTATACGACGAAGCAGGCAAGATTTGAATTGTTGTATTAATAAAATGTTTAAAATGTCAATATTGAGCTCTAAAAATGAAAATACATACGAAACAATTGCAAGCGAGACATCTCATGTGTAATTGTAACACTACGGTTATTATAACAAAAACCACAAATCATGAGCCATTTCCTAATCAGATCTAGTATATCAAGAGCCAACAGAGCCAAATAAAGTTTGGTCGGTCAGTCGCATATCTACTTAAAATCAGGATTATGCATTGTTTACTAGAATGTAATGCATTTTCCTTTTTACTGTTTAGCTTAGCGATATAAGGAATATTTTTCTCAGTACTATCCTGACTGTTCATTAGCTAAATTATGCTATGAATTTCAGTTCATCACCGTTCAGCGGCTTTTCATCCGCAAGCGCTCAACATCCAGTTTTCAATAATAGTGAATATTATTTGAACAATTAAATGTTGACTCGCCATTGTATTTTTTAAAGTGATTTTGGGGTTTTTGATCGAAGGTTTAGATTTGGAGCATATGATGTTTTGTGTTACACTTGTTGTCCAATTAAAAATTCAACGTATGATCAGCTGATTTTATTACAAAAAAATGTCTGCGTATGAAGCTTTCTGTCGTGAATTATCTATATAACGTGATAGGGTTTTAATTTTAAGAAATATTAAAATTAAATACCTTAAATCTCTTCGAACCTAAGATATTAGTTTTCAGTGGTATTAAGACACCTTGGACGAAATTCTAACTGAAGAAATGTAATTTTTCAGTTATATATGTTGTAAAGCCAACAAATTTGTTTTTGATCGCTTGATTTTATCAAAAATTTCAGAATTTTTGAACTTTGAACAATATTGATGGAGTTGTGAGGAAAACTTAAAAATCCTAAACCTCTAAAATACAAATATAGCAACACTTGCAAATTTTGAACCATTTTGAAAAATATTGAGCAAGTTATTACAAAATCTCAGTGCATGTAAACGTTGAGGAATTTGGAACGAAATAAAAATTTTCAGATATCCTTGTTGCAACCAAAAAATTCAACTTTTGATTGCTAGATTTTATTTCAAAAATTCTTGCGGATCCAGTTTTATCTCACAGAATTACCTATATGTCAGATAGGATTTTTGAATTTTCAACGATATTGAAAAAGTTATGAGGCAAACTTAAAAATCCTAAACCTCTAAAATGCAAATATAGCCGCACCGACAAATTGTGAACCAAATTTTGAATTTAAAAACAGCAAAAAATTTAACTTTTGATTGGAAAATTTTAGGTCAAGCTTTACTGCGGATCTAGCTTTGTCTCACTGAATTACCTATATCTCTGATAGAATTTTTCAATTTTGAGTAATATTAAGGGAGTTATGGGCGAAATTTAAAAAGCTGCATGTTTCGAGACTTAGTGGATACACCGAAATCAATTCATACGGTAGAATTTTTTTCAAGTTGTTTTCTGGCACGTCGGGGCTCGGTTGCTAATAAACTAGCATGCTATCCTATTTTACGTGTATTACCGAAGCTGTTCAAACTTGTCGACAGTAAAGCTAATTATGGTGTTATCATGATCGGAACTTTCAGCTCAGCCCCCAGCGGATAGCGCCGTTTAACCGCTCCGTTATTCTGATTGTAGCGTCGGTAAATATTCGTTACAGGGCCACATAATTTACTTTATAGTCATTGAATTTGAACATTTTAGTAGCAGCAGACGGGAGACATTTCAGCTTGACGTGCCTCAGTATTCATAGGTCAGTTCATCTGGCAAAAAATTTTAAGTGGATGGAAAAAGGTTAATAGTGCTATGGGTGTGGTGAAGTTGGCATTTCTACCATTGCCTGAGGTTGCCGGAAGCATCACATGTTTACCTCATATGATGTGTTTCTGTCCAGTCCTTAGTATGTGGCTTCACAGAGGTCCTAGAGTGCATATGGTGCAAAGAAACGACAACACTCTCGCCCTGACCCACATCGTGCTGTTAGGTTCATACGACCAACCTCACTTCACCACATGAGTTTATTTTGTCCGTGATACTGTGATCTATGCATCAATCGTACTGGGTGTGCTCTTAGCTTGCATGTGCATCGGTAATACAGGGTCTGCAAATAATTTAAGAAAAATATTTTCCCCGTGCGGGTTAAACATTCATTTTGTGAAAGCTTTAATGAATTAGCGTATTTACAATTCCTATTTAAAACTAAGTCGCGATATGTTTATCGATATGTCAAGAAGCTGCCAAATCGAACTTGTGCGTTATTAATAGTACCCTACAACAAGAAGAAATCAAAATTTTAAACTCTACTTCATGTCGTTTTGGGAGGATGAAATTCGTCATTTTGCAACAAAAGATTAGTATTTATACAGTGAGCACCATGGAACATTCAACATCTAATGATATATTTAGAGTGGCTTTAATAAAGCTGTAAAACGACTGGCGCGAAAAGCTGTGGCAAGATAAAATTTTAATTTTTTACAAATACGTCGAGCATAGTTATTTTTGGAACTATATTTTATTTAAATATGAATTAACTGCTTAGCATTGTAATTTTTCCGAGAAGTAATTTACTGTTACCTTTTGTTTTTAGAGTTTCAAGTGTTGCTTCGAGAATAAGAGATGCTTTCCGCAACTTCCCGTTTGTCAATTGCCGAAACTGTACACAAATGGAAAATGAAAAAAACTATAATAATCCTTCCGATGTAAACATTGTATCTAGCAATGCAGTGTTGCAGAATATCAGACCATCAAAAAATGTTACCAGTAGTACGTACACAGGCGTCGTACTTAATGTTGACATCTGTGTTGCTGATCGTTGCTAAATTGACAGTGATGCTAACAGCGAGATTGGCTGTAATGGGAATAGTGCCGATAACACAGTAACCGTTGGTGTGGAAACGTCTGTCAAAAATTTCACCTCACAAAGTGACGTAAAATTTTCAGATGCTAAACATTCGAAAGTTGTTTTCGACAGGTCTAAGGAATACTGAAATAGGCCTTACATAATTTTACATATGTACTATTTTATATTGCTTTGCAATTAAAGTAGAGCTTAAACTGTTGTATCGCATTTATGTGACCTTTATAAAGTTGTGCTATTTACCATAATAATCCATGTAAATGTGTGTTAATCTATGTTATGTGTAATAACAAGGAGAACCTATAAATTGATGTCAGATCGCAAAAAAGATTCGAATATGTTTTTATATAGATTTAGCTGAAGAAAAAATTCTTAAAATATGTCTAATGCCATTTTTATATCTTTATTTTTAGTACTTGTATAGAAATCCGTTTAATGAAAAAATTAGTATTTTACCTTTTCGCTTCAAATCCTTTGTGATATTACTCGACAGCGGGAAAATCTTGTTTTTTCATCGCTGAACTGCAATTGCTCTATTGAAGACCATCCTTTTATACAAACTTTCTGTCGACATTAATGTTTCTATTTATCTCGAAAATACTTATGCCTTGTGACAAAATCTCAAAAAAATTTAACCAACTTAGCTAATCTGATTGTCTTAATACTGTACCATGTCGTGACTTTATGTGTTAGTTACACTGAACCCTATTATTTTGACCAATTTTGCAGACCTACTTATTTATAATGGCCAATTTTTTCGTACTTCATATTTGTTTTATGTATTAAAAGCTTAACTTTGTAAGCTGGCCTTTCTTGGAGAAATAATTGTCCGTTACGTTATCTTTTGACCGTAGATGTACAGCTTCATAATGAGTTTAGTCAATTGTTGATTTAAAAGATTAAAACGATTAGCGTAATGATTTGTATCAGGTTCAAGAAAAGTGCTGCAAATATTTTGTGCTTATTATTAGCTATTGTTAATTCACTGAGCACATCACGAGCCAACAAATGTTTAGTTAAATTATTTAAAATGTTTATTAACTTTGGTTATCACAAACCATATTTGAAATAACTATATTCCTATATTTCGCTTATTATTTCACTTAGTTGTAATACACTTTCGATTCCGTAGCTGACGATTTATGCTGATTTTTAATTTAACTTTTGTCAACAGTAAATTGCCAAGCACATAATGACACAAAATTTAAAGTTCATTACAAATAAAGGATGGAAATTTGATATAAAAGTATGAGACATTTTCGGAAATCATAATTCGTCGTAGCTTGTGTCGCCGAGTTTTATATGATCGAATTTAGTAACATCTACTGCCGACGAATTTAACTCGCTCTTGGTTTTCTAATTCCAATGTCTTGTTTCATTGCAACCAATTCCACTAATATTGGTGGGGGCTTAGTTGTGACCACTGAGATCTCTGTTTATTACCTCGGCTCGAAAACATTTCGAACATTTTACTTTTCCAAGCGTCTTTAACGAAGATCAGCTTTTACTGAGTCAAAAAAGAGCCTGAAGTAGGAATAATCTTATTATTTTAGACCTTGAATTTATATTTTAAGGAATGCGCATCTAAACTTAAATTACACCAACAGATTGCTTTTTGTAAAACCCAATGTCGTACCCATATCCCGTGTCTTGAAACAATTAAGAAAGGGTAATCTTGCTGCTAGCCTGATGTAGTACTTTGCAGTCAATTAAAGACAGCTTCATGATGATTATTAGTTTCCAGTTAGAAGTCGTATCCCATTGAGAAAAAATTCAACGCCAATGCAATGGTTTAACCGGAAGTTTAAGGCAAGTATACACTTTTTAATTCAAAGCATCAAAACTTCGTTCGCTAATAATTTTCATGCTCGCGAACACAACATAGCTATTTTTTTGCTTTAGTAAAGTTAGACTACGAACTTTACCAAAATAAAATTGAATGGTCTGTGGGCTCAGGTTATGCTTACTATTTGTTTTTATTCAGTTTTGGGAGATATCGAAACGTCATTTTGTAACATGTTTCTTACAAGAAATCGTGCCAAAAAAATTCTGAAAATGAATTACTAAGTGTTTTTAATAGAAACCACGTCTATTTTAAATAATATTTCAAATCATAAAGTTGTGTACGAGGCCTAGAATGAGTAGTAGTGGCGCTTCTGCAAAACAAATGGCTTCGTTGTAGCGTATTTCTCTGAGTTGTACATCATTGTGCTATACATACAGTTATCTCTAGAAATGAATGTTATTTTTCCAACGAACGTCCAACAAATTTTGAACAAAATTTAACCTCGAACCGATATCGAACTAACTTTGCACACCTTTATACAAATTTAATAAAGTGTACTAAAAATTTATAAGACACATCTGACACGTTTTTGAGTTAAAATTTGAAATTACGGACGAATATTAAACAAAAAATAATTAGTTTGGCGTGTAATGCAAATTTTACGGTAAATGTAATATTTAGGGGCATGCTGCGCCGATCTACATATATATACTTAGCCTGAGTCTTAGCCAAGTTATGGTACGTATGTGAGCCATGCACTAAGTGTAAGCCTAAGTGGGGAGATGTTGCCCGCTGTAAGATGTTTTTAACGTTATAACGGCCGACCCCTAGGGTGACATGGATCACTTTCACTATCAACGATTTTTCTTGGTCACGGAGAGAAGTTATGTCGCCCTTGATTTCAAACTTGAATGTCCTGTTCTTTACCAAATTGACTCTATGAATATTGCAGTAAACTTAGTTTTCAGGTTTGACTATGTTTTTGTATTATCTTGCTTTGCAATATTTCAAACATTTTACATTACCATATTAACAATGGTCAGTACTTATTATATCAATATGTTAATGTACAAACTCTATTTTCAACCTCAAACTTTGATACGGAATGATGTAGACAACCACAGCAGTTGCACGCATACTTCAGTTTTAAGAACTTGTATATCTTGGAGAGGTGCAATTTTTATCGATTATCGTTTATTTTTATACATATATGTTCAAAATATATGTACTTCAAGTTTGATTTATTTCGAAATCTCCTTGTCTCAAATCGTTATGCGTGAGAACGTTTTATGTGCGTACAGCATGGTTGTTCTTTTGTCAGTTTATGAATAATTCATGTTCACTTTTCTGCCATCAGTATTTTCAGCTTAGTGAAAGCAAACTAGGACCTATGATTTATCATAGGTCCAATTTATCATTGGCTTACGCAATTCCATGCTTTTAAGCTTTTAAGCATGGAATTGCGTAAGCGTACATTTCTACATTTCGCACGTTTGTCCGCTTTAATATATTCAAATGTTAACGTCCGGAATAGCAACTGCGGAAAGCACTTATTCGTTGCTGTTTCTTAAATCACATTCTGGCCCATAAGTGGAAATAGTAGTTTGTGCTCGTTCATCACTTTCATTATGGCGAAATGAGCCGCCAAAGGGGTCAATCCAGGCGTGCACTTAAAATAGGCTAGCGCATTATGCAATTTAATATTACGGTATACACTGTAACCAACAGTGAGTAAATTAAAATTTTGGTTCTTCGCGCTATATGAATGGCACGTACGGTATTTTTGCAAACAAATTCGCGTTTCCGTTTGACGCGATGATTCATATATTAGCTCAATTTGCTCCAAATACAAAGATTTTCACTAAAGGTTTAGAACAAAAATCTTTCATCGAATGTTGCGATGCTGGAAAGCAATTTAATGTCGGCGATTTGGCCGAATAGTGTGTTCCGAGCTATAAGGTTCTAGAATTCCACGTTTGGGCGGAATTTTGCGGATTTCATAAGGATCGAAATGAATTGCAGTAACGCTCTTGTACTCAATTTCGCTTAAAATTAATACTTAACTACTTAACGTTAAAATGATTTTTTTCCTCAAAGAATAAAGTTTCGGTTTGTAAAGACTTGTTCATATAACTAGTTCTTCCTAGTTGTGTATGTACATTTTAATTTAACAGAAACAAAGCAGAGATTCAATTTTAGCCGAATTACATCAACTGATTAATCGATAATGCAAATTTACAATAAGAAAATTATGTTAATTTGCAATATAGACGGACAAATCTTGATTTGATAAAGCTTAGTTGGCTGACGCATAACATCGTTGCTAAAAATGTATGTACAAATGTTTAAAACACATTTTTTGGTATATTCCAAATTGATTTATATATATACCTCATGTATCATTTGATTTGAAAATAAATGTTTTCAAACCGGTTAATCAAGACGTTAAGTAATGGATGATTCCTATTAAATAATGCTTTCAACGCAGAGCAGGTAGAAAATTTTGTGTGTTTTTGTGCAAAATTGTGCTAAGATTCAAAATCGACGAGGGTCAAGTTGTTGCAAATTTTGGAGCTTATTGTCGAAGATTCTAAAGTAATTTGATTTTCGTGTTAAAACAGCGTCTATTTTTAATTCGTGCTACGTTGTCAAATCGCGACGCGTTATGGGTTCAAACGAATGCCAATTTTCACCTATGCTACGTTGGCAAATCGTGGAATGTTAGTGGACTCAACGAATTTCAATTTCTTATCCACGCTATGTTGACAAATCGCATTGTTGGATTCAAACCAATAGCAACTTTTTATCAATAGCAATAAATATGGGCTGATGCAGAAGACCGATTTAAAATGAGTAAGTTGAACTTATAGTTTGAATATTAAAAATGCTCCTATATGTCGTTGCTACTGATACCATAATTTGCTAACCCTTGAACAGATATTTTTTGAAAAACTTTTCCAGATTGCAACACAAAATACATTTTTTGAGACAAAAACCGCGCGACATAATGTTTGTCAAAACGCAACGCACGTTTTTAAGGTTTCTGAAAAGGTGCCACTTGGGACCACAAAAACAGCTGTCACCAAAACGGTCATATACTACTCTTATCAAGTCGCAGGCGTGTTTTACGAGGTGTGTCCAGGTCCCGCCCGATTAGTTGCGCACGTGTCTAGTAAATGGTATGATTTCTGAGGTCCCCAGGGAGGTTGACATCGAAACCTGCTCACAGATGATAATGTCAGACCAATACTTCCTATTCTAAGTTCATCTGGAAGTTGTTTTATTCGACATAGTTTAGAAATGAGTTAGCGCGAGCGTTGAAAAGGTTGTGTAAACTTTATACTCAACTCGATCAGTTACCTTCGGACCTGTCAGTTGTATGCTACCGGATTGTAGCCTATATGGCCCGCACAGGGTTCTGACAGTCTCTGAGTGTTTAACGTCAGACGCTCCGGTTAATGGATTATTTTAGCAGTAATTATTTTGTATAATTTAGGTTAAGTGTTTGCCTAATAAATTTGATCGTGGCTAGGGCTTGGCAATTTCCTGAGCTTTCGTTGCTGCCAGTTTCGTGGACTCTCTTGTCCTGGCCTCTTTACTATTGTGTGACAACACTAATAGCGAATCATACGCATCAGGGCTTAGGGTACTCTTACCCGCAGGCCATGGCGCGTAGAATTGGCTCGTCCGAATGGACAACCATATTGCGCTTTCAAGCAAGTAACGTGGGACACCGTATCTGATTTTTCAAACCTTTTATTTCAATCAGCGTTATGATACAAGCGGGCAACGGCATCGGGGTAGAATAGGGAACGAACAATACACATAGCATAATAGTAACCGATCAAAACCATGCAACTTGTGAGAAATAGCGAGCGACTATGACTCTGTTACGGCACCAGCAATATTGTCTCCGTGGTCCACGATTTTGGCGATGTTTACTTCAGCTATGGGCCCGGAAATAGTGACCGATGTGCTTCGAAATTCGCTCATGGCCACGCGCAGCGTCATCACTGGACAAGGAGAATGTACGGGGGAAAGTCTCAACGAGCAATGGGGCTAATGGGCGTTAGCGGTTGGGGAAGCCAAAGATGACGTCCATTATAATCACCATATTCGGCGGACAGGTAGGCATACTGAACGAACGCCTCAATGCCCAAGTAATAAATCAAGAGTGGTGCGGATTGGTGCATGGCTCTATACGGGACATTGGATGTGTTATAAGACCATACCTGGTTACGGACGTTAGAACAAAATGTAATACTAAGAAATGCATGGTTATGATTATTCAGCCAATGAGTTATATAAGGCTATGCATGGTTACGAACTGTTAGATCAAATATAATACAAAGCAATGCATGGCTATGTCCATAAGATTGAATATGCTTCAAATTGGTACAGGGATACAATCACGGAATCAAAAAGATGTTAATCAATGTCCAGTTATCAACATGTCGAGGTATCCTATATTTTTATAAACCTTACATAATGTCTCTATACTGGCTTCCTTATGGTCTCGTCGTCGGACAAATCGTGCACGTTATCATCGATTCAGATAGCTGACCGATTATGTATGACATATAGCCTTAATTGAACCTTCTCGCGGGGTCGTGACGAGATAATATTTTGGCCAGGCTAGGGCACTCCCATTTTAACATATTCTCTGCATAAATGTGACTATTTAATGTGACCTGGAGATCAGTAGTCTCCGCGATCCGTATTTGTCCAATGGTTTGAATCGTACAGAGACAGGAGCAATGCTGGTCCAGAAACGGGAACGGAAGTACCAAAAGCGTTGTTATTTTTCGCAGTGGAATGACCTTGCTTGAGTGGGGGCTGCAGCTGGGATGCGGTTTTACTCCCTCACCGTCCTTCACCTCCAACCTAGGTTTGATTGCACGTTCTTGACTCTCACATTCCGTAGGTCCACGCTGTGGACATCGGTCCCTCATTCGCATTCTCCCATCGCACGGGCGATACCACTGAATGACTACTGCCATGGTGACCGAGAACTTTGTTCTTTCGCTGGACCTAGTTCCTAAGATGGCTTTAAAACAGTACTGCGCGGGGCTTTATTAAAACATGAAGACATGTCTACAAGGAGACAGCCCTGCCATGGTGACCGAGAACTTTGTTCTTTCACTGGACCTAGTTCCTAAGATGGCTTTAAAACAGTACTGCGTGGGGCTTTATTAAAACATGAAGACATGTCTACAAGAAGACGGCCCTGCTATTAAGTAAAAGTTGGATCGGAATTTTGGCAAATTTCGATTTTCCCTCAGAAAATATCGGTAATTTTATCGCTAACGTTAGCTTCTTAGATCGCCATAAAGTTGTGCTTCCATATCACTTACGGTTCCCTCGCGACCGTATACTAACCCTTTCTTGGTCCTATAGATTTATCCCTAAACCATAACTTTTGTCTCTGCTGACGTGTCCACTTTTCCCCCTCTTTTCTCTTATCGTTGTTGCTGTTTTTTGCTGCTCTGCCGCTGCGTGCGGGGGCTGCCAACGCTCGTATTTTTGATATTTACCGAGCGTTGGCTTCAGTTATGAGAGAGCGAGCACATCGGTCGTCGTGCCAATGACTAAATACAAGCGAAGAGAGAGAGGAAGAGAGTTCAGCACAACTGAAATCATTAAACTCAAAAAATGTGAATCTGAGACCACTACCTGAAAGCCTAAAGGGAAGTGATGATAAAAAGAAAAAATCAAAACTCAGCGATCAAGTCGCTCCGACAGAAATCAAGGGTTTTGCTCCCGCTCGATATGAGGCCAAACTTTTCCTCAGACCCAAATAATTTTTAATCGATGGGGGCGCGGGCAAGGCAGAAGATTTTGCTGCTAGGTCAACTACCTGCCTACACAGGCTACAATTTTGAATGCTCTCACCCCTTCCCATCCTAAAACGATGCCTGTAAGAGAAGTCACATCTCGACGCTCGAGCACCCGTTCATGGATTGAGGTTCGCAAGAACCGGCATAAAGATAATACAGTTGTATCTGAATAAAGGCGACGGGTGACGACAGGCTAATACTATTGCTAGTCGGCGATATGGCCAGCACTTGGCCAAATGTTCTGGACGCTAGAGCACTGCTCTAGCTTATGCTCATCTACAAGCAAGGTAGGCTCCGAAACATTTATGCTAACCGTAGCATTGGCTTAGAGTACCAGGTGCGTGCCATTTTCGTTCGGCACTGCCCTAGAAGGTCTGACAGCAAAACCTAGAGTAGTTAAACCACGGTTGTTTTGAAGCTTGAGCAGGGAATATTTGATAATTCGCCCGAAATATCCTACCAAATTCTGATGCACATTCGATGAAGGTGGTAACAAACACAAGCCATTTCGGTTACGTCGTTTCACTCTCCTGGCTTGCCAATCTCGGATAAAACACAGTGTTACCTATCCGGTTTTCTTGATTTATTTGCACTTTACTACAAACTGTTCCACTTGCGTTCGAGGGATGGTTCGTACCCTATTCGTGATGCACCAAAAAATCAGAATCACTGAAAGGTGATCATTTCGTTTCACCGTTTTATTAGTTTACCGAAAAGCCTCCTATTGAGATAAATAGGCCATGGGACCAGTTGGAACCTGCATTCTCCAGACGCTTCCGAAATGTACCAGTTTTTTTTCCATACGTTAATTTACTAGCCAATATTATAGCACCTAAATAGCATGACGTCTTCTTCTGACTACACTGCATAAACCCAAGTTTGACGGTGAGGTAGGTGATACAGATCATACGAATCGGTCGGTACTATAACTGGTTGAGAATCCTAATAAAATATTCCTGGTTAGCCTTGAAACTCTAATCAGGAAGACAAGTGCATTTTCGAAGATCATCATAAAACAAGCCGATACAATCTCCTGGGTCACCCTCCATCGTAAGGTTATTCATAATTAATCAGACATAATATATCAAGCGGTTAGAAAGCAATAAAACCAACATGAAAAAGCAAAGGAGACGGCATGATATATAACACTGTTCCCTAGGTTCAAGTTATTCCTGTTCTAGAAGTTCGTTATTCTTCTTCCTTCCCAAATTTTCTTAGCTCGCAATAGAATTAAAGACTTTCATTTGACGCTGACTCGGTGATGCCCACATGAACCTTTTACTAAACTACAAAGTGTCATACAAGCCAGCGAACAATAAAACCCGTAATGCAACACCAAGATTGAATAAAGTCCGCAAGCGTTTAAGAGCAAATTTCAACCGCGTTTGCCTCAGGGAAAATTTTGCAACCCTAACTCAGTTAAATAAATCATGTAAAGTTTGGATCTATTATATCCAAACGAAATGACTTTGAGACCTACCTAGGACCGCGGGGAATCAGCAGGATTTCGGCTATCGATCTCTCCCCTGTCATACAAATCGGAAATCGACAACTTAACACGATTCTAGGCATGTGTCCAGGGACGAAGCAGGTCACCCAAGAGCGAACGGCAATTCGAGTCAGGAAAAAAGAGAAATGCTATATTCAACGCTAAATTTTCCGCTAAACAACGTACGTAAGTGACTACCTACTGTCTGCTGAGCTACAGGGAAAACAAACCCGGCTTCTACTACCCACTCCCTCAAGGATAATCTTGAACCAAGAATATACTCCATTCCAACGCCACAAACACCGTCGAACCGTACCATGTGAAGAAAAGAAAATCAAAACTATATAAACACATGTAGTATATAAAGCTACGAAGACGCTTAGTAAAGTCGACCGAACTCCGTCCTGCCGAAGTCGAGTTGATTCGAGTATTCGGGGCGGCACGCCCGACCTCGACATTTTCGTTCTATTTTTTCACGTGAACGTCGCTGCCCACCAATCGAAATCGAACCTTACGCTTTGTATAAATTTAGATTTTCAATGTATAGATCCAATTAGGATCGTCATTTGTTTACCATCTTTGTCTCCCTACCGTAAATCAGTAGCGAAAAGATCGAAAGAGTCTGCATCTGCACATGTGGGCCAAAGTGCAAGTTTTACTTCGAATTTTCCCATTGTTCGCCTATTGAACTGACGTCTGGGTCGAAGGTTATGTGAATAAAATAACGTAAAAACAATAAAACGACTCATCACTAAAAGCTGTTATCAATTTATACAATTTAAACCTTTTAAACCTCGTTAAAATACATCATGCCGGTACGCTAACGCGAATCATTTCAAAATAATGCGGCGTTTACGTTATAAAGTACCCCTCATGTGAAAGTTTTGTCCCCCTATGGTCTAGACTACAACATCCAGTGGTATACGGTATATACCCACAGTATGTAATGCAAAAGATGGTGTATGAGACACCATTGACGTAGATATAGTGCCTTAATCTACGTATTGTTTTTTGCTGACGGTGTCAATGACGCCATACACCAATACGATTATATATTGCGTGTAAATAACAGCATGGTGTAGCTAACACCATATGAAATTTATGGTGCAGTCTACACCATACTATCACTGACGGTACACTGCCTATGTATACTATCTGAAAAAACCATCAGAAACACCATGGTGTCTAAGACATCATATAATTGATGGTGGAAGAGACCCTCAGGGTGGACAAAACTTTCGCATGCGGGTCCTTTATAACGTAAACGCTGCATAAAATGAAATGCAGACAATAATATAAACTTTAAAACAATCGATAGGATTGGAATATGGCGTAATTATTGTGATCGAAACTTCCATCTGCCGCACCATTTTGTAAATATCGCATTCATTCATGTTACGTCGCTTATCCGCCAGACAGTTTTAACCCTCTTCTCGCATTTCAGATTTATGAATATTGATAATTGCCAGCGGGGCCTGTAACCATCTCGTCCATCAGAACTACAGGCAGACGTGCAAACATTGCACGTTTACTTTTCTTTTCATTTATTTCCTTTTTGTAGCTGTCTACAAATCGCTGTCTACGCATTCATGTTTTTGCATGGCCGAACAATTCCCATACTTTCTACGTGTCCCAGTGCAAACATGGCACGTTGATATATGTGTATGACTGTATGTTTTTATCTTCATTTAAAATTTCGTGAAGGAAGTGCCATTTTCAAAATGCTGCAAGAGGAACCTGAATTGGGACGGGGCCCAAATCAGGGTCGGAGACGGGTTACCCCCTTGAGAGGCACCTAGCAGGAGGGCACCCTCGGTCGGGGTTCCCAAGGACCACTGCCCGGCCCGGAACACTACCCCTCCGCGCCAATATATACCTATATGTCCATGTGCAGTACCGACGTTCGTAAAACTCATAAAATTTACCAGAGACGTGTACTTTATTTCTCATATCTATATACCGGTATTTTGTTACGTTTACATATTTGTCTACTCCAAATATCTAAGTATTAACTAAGAATTCTATCAATTATTAAATTTACTTTATAGTCAGCGTGACAATAGACAGATAATAGAGTAAGAGTTGGGGAGGGGAAGACGGAAGAAAAGAGGAAAGAAAGAACTCAACGGACAAGCGAAATACCAATGGGTCACCGACAGTGAGAGCAGAGACACCACAAACAGAAAAGCCGCCAAAAGGTCATGAAAGAAAGCGTCTAGGAAACAAACGTAAACGACCAAATATAGACGACAGAAAACAAGTGTTTTAGAGAAAGGGAGAGATAGAGAAGATCTAAGGAAGATAAAAAGAGAAGGGAACGCTGAACAAGGAATGCCAGGGACAGGGGTTTCCAAGGGAAGTTCAGTGGACCGGGGTAAGATTTGCTCCCAGGACGAAGAGCGGGTTTGTATGACACCAAACACAATGGGGTAGATATAAAAATGGGAGCTGGCCTGCCCGTCTGTAATTACATATGTTAGTGTACGGGAGTTCTTCGGGCTCCCCTGCGCTAACAGCTGGGCAGAACGACGCCCGCATCGGATCATTGGACTCGTCCTGAGGAGTGGATTCGTATGATGTCAGATACGCCCGTCGCGCGAGCAAAGTTCATGGAAATCGGCAACAACAAAAAGAGTGTTGGTGATGGTGGGAGCGCTTTAGACTGCCATCCCGAGTTAACGGGTGGGAGTATGGAGTATGGGAGTATTTTAAGATATCTCGACTAAATTAAAATAACGAGGGGCGATTTGCCCACTTCTGAGCTAATAATAAAATCTCGAGTATTTTATGGCCACCATCGGTCATAACCTGAACTGAGGGGCACTTTGGCTGGTCATAGAGGACTAGCGGGAGGCCCGCCGTATATCGTTGTGTTCGCCAAGACTAGAGGAATAAAACAAGGGGTCACGTGTGTACATTTATGACTAGGGGTCAAATACGAAAATGGTACAAGACAGAAGGAAATTTGTGTCAATTTCGGTGACATGCATTACAAAACAGTCATAAAGCGGATGGGCAACCCACATAACGGCGTGTTGGTCAGGCGAATCGAGGCCCGGTTGGACGCGTTAGACTCCTTAATGGATAGTCTACGTAATGATGTATAGTGCTCTCCTCGGTGACTCTACAATAAGAAAGGAGAACGGTCACAATGACCGTGATCGAGCGATTTTGGGACACTTATGACACGAAAACTAAAGTTTCAGCGGCCATTCGCTGGCGAACCAAAGGGCACAATTAAACCCGGCAGCGTTCTTTAGTTATCGTGTGATATAGCCTGTTTGGCAAGATAGTCGGCTCCATCGAGGTTGGCCTTGTTCGCAAAAATAAGAGATCACAAAAGCGATAATTCAACGAAATCGGCAGAAACTACTAATCAGAAATGGGGATTTCGGACATTGGGAGTTGACACAGGGATATAAAAACAAGGGTTCGTTCGAGAGGGCGATAAAAGACACTGGGGTGGGGCGTTAAAGTCAGATATATACATTCATACATATATAGAATATACCTATCCCGAACTACTATAAACAGCCAAACTTAGCGTAAGTGACCGCTGTTTTGTCATTTCAACATGTTTTCTCTTTAAGCTGTAAGTCAAGTCCTGAAGAAATTTTGGTTATTTGGGCCTCGCTAGAAAGCCTGTGGAATTCTCTATCGGAAAGGGTTCGGGTCGTTTTCCCGAAATCTAAACCGTTAGACGGCTACGGGCCGACAAACGAGCCCGGTGGCCGTCATCACCGAATCATCGGAACTACCATACCCTTACTTTTTTATTATTTCTCAGCTTATTTCTTCCTGTTGATTTCATGACCATGGCCACATATATTGTTTAACTTGAGTAAATTTACTATTGCTAGTCGCAATTACTATCAGGCTAATGGTCTAGCTTAAGCAATTTATGGCCTCCTATTCCAGGACAGTCGTGGTTTTGAAACTCTAATGATATGAGGGTGTGAGACAAATCGAGTTCCGTTTGTGTTTGTCCTTGATCGTCCGAATTCGTACTCTGAGCAGATCTAACCTTATGTCATCTTACATGAGCCCATCAATATACGTACCACACGTAATACGTGCAAATGCAAAAGTTATAAACACATATATATGACGAATTATGATAAGCAAAATGGACAACAAATGTTAATAAGCGAAGGGTTAATAAGCGAGGTGACATTTCAGACAAGCCGTAGCATCATGCAATATTCTATTCGTTATATAAAGCGAATCTCAATCAGACCTTACCGCATATATACCGCCTCGTTCTAGGCGGGTGCTAAACCGCATCAGACGTTCCCAAGTCGCTTTTTTTCACCAAAATCCCACCAAACACACGTAACACGTAGCAAGACCGAAACGGTCCAGTTACACTAGAAGTGTCTTACGATACTGCGAAGTTTTGCATGAACAGTCTGCGCGGACTATAAATTTTGTCCAATAGAGTCTCCCACGACTATAGCAAAAACCAGCGACAAAATTTGAATTTCTTATCTTGGCGTCTGTCAAGAACTGCACTTGTCCAAAATTTAAATCTTTCCACGATGTAGTGCTGCCAAAACTTGAATCTTCCGCCTCGGCAACTGTTAAAATTTTAATGTCTACTGTTATAGTATAAATCAAAACATTAACCGCATAAATCAGTCCGGCAGGACACTATAGTTTGTCCTATATAGTCAGCCTAGGCTAGACAGATTATTCAGAGAGCTACATACGGCTGCAAGAAAAACATGTAGCTAGCTCGTGCTATAGAAATGTCCATAGAGTCTGCTTTGATAACCGGACAAGACTGACTCAGGCTGCACCCAACTTATCGTGAACGAGTCATAAGGAGCCCATCGAGGACATAATTTGTATTTTGAAATAAAAATTTAATAAATGGAATTTAAGTTATATAATTATGTTGATTGAATTCCGAGTGTAGTGTGAGAAATGAATGAAGCAAATAAATTGTTGCTAGCCGTGAAACTAGTGAAACTTGGCATCTTCCGTTATTGGGGTTTAGGGTGTCACGCATCATTCAACTTTGCTAGGCAGATTGTGTTCGCAATTTTTTCAAAAGCTTAGAATTTTAGAATTTCGATTCGCGTCCTATGGTTAGGCGCGTAAACCGATCTCAATATCTCAAGTTGAAAAAACTGTTCAAAAGAAATCAAATCGGGTCCCGAAGGGACCACAGAGCATACATGCACGATGTTCGCGTTCAGGAGGAAGCTAGCGGGTGTTTAGAGAAGAGGGAACAGCTGGGTGGTGATGGGAGAAAGGTAGAGGGATGTCGTCAGAGGGGGATAAATTTTTGGAAATTTTGGGACTCAAAAATTTTCTCCTTTTTTGCCTATTTTCCTCAAATCAATTCCAATTTCCTCTTGTTCGCCCATTTTTTTCTAAAATTGTGGGGGCGCGTTTGGAACGGGCTAACTTTCATCCCAAGGAAGAGGGGAACAGCGACTTCCCGAGGTGAGGTTCGATATTCCCGGTTTTGCCCCTACAGGCATGTCTATTCAAGAAGAACAGTTACTACTGTAACTGTACAACGGGTCTGCAAAGTCAAAGAATGGTCATTTGGTAGAGCAAATAAGTCCCTGTTAGACTAAATTTACTTTGATACTCTTTTTTAGGTTATAGGATTCGGATCAAAACACATTTTAAATGAGTCCATGAAATTCTAAATGCAAGAATATGCTCATATATACGCAACTTTTCGAGATATAGGTGTTTTGGATCTCATTTTGTAGAGTAGTTTATTCGCTATATACTTTACACATTACGAGCAGACTAAGGGGGTATATCTTCTCACTTACTTAAGCAATGGCTCACTGTGTATACTGATGTTCAATACAGCTGTGTACGTCTCTCTAAATTACTTATTCATCAGTCAGAATTCACCATCTCATGGAAGGGAGATTGCCAAAATACCATAGGTGTCGGTGAGGGTGAGGCGGTAGCGTTTTCTCCTCCTAATAATAGAATCCCGCTTCAATCCAAATTTACTAACCCCTCCTTAAGGCTATGCTGAAAGCGCCCGGAAAATGTTAGAAGCAATAGGCAGAAACAGGTTAAAAATTGGCAAAAAATCGTGGAAATTAGTAAAAATTTATTGGCACCTGGCAAAAATTAGTTAAACTTTTAGTAAAATTAGAAAAAATTTTGAGTTACGAAAAATTCCTAGAATTTTTGCGCCCCACTCAGCCTACCCCCTCCTTTCCAAACACCCACGTCCCGCCGACGCCACTACTACCCCATAAACATATCGACGTTCGACACATAGTAATGCACCTAAGCAATATATTGTAAGATATATACACTAAATACATAGCTAGTACTCACATTCGGTTAGCATGTTTAGTTATACATAATAGGTTATCGGTGTCGGGGTCTACTAGGCTACATTGAGGAATCTGGGTCCAAACCTGCCACAAAACCTAAAAGTTTACTAAAAACCCGGGGCTTTTCACGAAATTGTTTATTACATCCCCCTCTCTTCTGCCTCCTTTTTCTTTTCTTTTGTGTTTCCTTTTGCTTCCGTTTTAAGTTAATTTGCATAATTAGCACGCTTTCGTACTAATAGCTAACATGTGTTAGCTTCGGCTTTTGTTGTTTGTCCAGCCTTTTCTTGAAGTTGGTAGTGTTAGCACCATAAAGAGTGCACAGAGTTTCAAAATAATTTAGCGAACGCTGGTTTTCCTATACATTAGTTCCGGATTTTCTTTTTGACATTTGCGCATAAAGAATTATGTGAGTATTCTTCTTATTACTACTTTATTTGGTTTTTGTTTGAAATAGCTTACCTAGCTAACTCGATTTGCTGGTTTTATCGTTTATTGTGACTTTTGAAGGTTTAAAACGCGAATGCTATGAATTGTGGTGCTAGATTAGCCTGTCTTGAGTGCGATATCGAGTGTATGGTTCTGAAACAATTCGCGTAAAGAATTACGCAGGCTTTTGGATAGTATATGACTGACTTAACGAATCGACGTGAATCCAACACAACGCAATACAAACCAAGAACAGTTCAATGCAAACTAAATACGGTTTGACACTAGTGTAGCTCGCTTGCGAGCCAGAATTCGAGTGGTGAGAACAATCCCCCGAAGCAGAAGTGTAAAAAATATTTGCCCAACAATATTTTTGACACTCGCAATGAGTTTGTCGGCCCAGAAGACATATCCGACACTTAACCAACAATAAACACACATTCAGGGGCTTTTCCCACGACTTCTCACCAAAAATTGCGAAAACGTCATTTTTTATGCCAAGTATGAACCAGAAGTGTAAAAAATATTTGCCCAACAATATTTTTAACACTTGCAATGAGTTTATCTGCCCAAAAAACTCCATATAAGACACTAAAAGCAACAAACAACACACATTTAGGTGCATTTCCCACGCTTTTCACCAAATATGACATTTGGCGCCAACTATAATAAGCTTATAGACTGCAGATTGGTTGATAAACTTGTTATATATCATTGGAAAGCCCTGATAAAGCTACATGGAATAGGCCTATTAGTTTGCGGATATCTCGTTTACTTATTGAGAAAAGTCGCAAAAACTGGAGGGGTGCCCGAAAAATGGGCCAAAATGACGTCATTTTGCCCCATAACTTTTCCCACGGGAAAAAATTCAAAAATCGGGCTCCGTCACTACACCTAAATCGACCATTATGGTTCGAATGAGCTATCGTGCATCAAAATCCGCCCAACCGTTATCGAGATCCAGGTGCGACACACAGACAGGACCTCCTCAACCCCCTCCAGAGCCAAAATTGAAAATGCTCGTTCCACTCGATTTCAATAAATAAAGAACGAATCGATATATGTCAGTCGGTGAGCGCATGGAATCAAATGCAAGTATCGTACGCGACAACAAATTTTGATGCAATCCAAATGGCGAATACGTGCAACCAAGCACAAGTCCACATACAACAACCAATTGCGGTGCGTTCCAAACAACGAGCACATAAAGACGCAACATAAAGTAATGCGCATGGATGTTACGGCACAACGCCAGTGGCTCCCAATACAACCAGATACCGTACGGCGAAAACAATGCTGCGATCAATCTCGGGGTACCACTAGCAACAGCAACACCATACGTATACCAATACCAAGAAGCGACAGCGACAACGATTTATACCAACTATCAAGAGTCACAAAACAACGATATAATGACAATGAACCAACAGTTGATCGAAGCGTTGATCATAGTGGCGACTAAAGAAACGCCACAAGTACCGAATACAACGCAACAAACGATTGATCAAGCGATTATGGTCAAGATGGAGAACGAAATTCGATATCTACAATCGTACAAGGGCAAGACGAGTTTCGAGAAATTCCGTAATGAACTCGAAAAAGTGTTGGACCAGGGTGGCATCGATGACGAACAATAAAAACTTCGTGTGTAACCTAAACATAGTTGAATTCGAGATAATCGAAGGCCAATGGTACGGAAAGTGGAATAAACGATCATAAGAACAGTGGTCGAAAGAAGCCCAAAGAGCAATCGACCTGTTTGAAAAGAAAGAAATGAAGAACCGAGCGAGAGAAGAAAAAGAAGATTTAAACTGGATCAAAATCGGGAAAAGAGGGGGACCGACAATTAAATCGTGGATTGGCGACATCCAACTAAAGAATCCACAAATAATATCAATGGTGGATACCGAAGTATAAGAAAGAAAGATGGAACAGCGACGATTCAATATTGGACAGTTTCAAGAGAATACGCCAAACGGAGCATATGAACAGTATCGAAATTTCGGCCGAAATCGACCTGGAAAAATCAGTTATTGACGTATAAGGAACGGCATACGTACGTAGCAACCGTACTTTATAACTACGAAGATGTCTTTTGGAAATCAGATTTCGATATCGGTATCAATACACAAGCAGAATATTACATCCAAACCACAGTTGAAAAGCCGGTACTGCAACCGTTACGAAGCTTTCCGCACGTAGACCGGAACCAATCGAGCAAACAAATACATACAAGAAATGCTCGATCATGGAGTAATCAGAAAGTCATATAGCCCTTGGGCTTCACTAATTGTCCTAACCAACAAGAAAGACAGATCAAAAAGATTCTGCGCTGACTACAAAAAGTAGGGGTGCACCGATAATCGGCTGATGATCGGCTAATCGGTAATCGGCCGATTACCGATTACTTGATGGCCGATTACCGATTATTGATTTCTTGAAGATTTTCAAAAAGATGATGTCTAAAAACGAAGAAATTACTGGAGGCCAAGTGAGTCTTACTCCTTCATCCTTACCGTCACGTTTTCCGTACTCGTAAACTAAAAAATACACATATAAGCTATAAGAGACTGCAGCAGGAAAACAATACGTTTTATATATAATATTTACCTGGGCATTGAGTTCGCAGGCCGTCTTGTCCAATGTTCGTTAGCGACAGAGTTAAGCCCCTCTGCCGTCCATCTCCTCGTCACGGACTGAACTTGAGATTGGCTCACTTGATTCTGTCAGAAAGCTTAATTCAATCACAAAACGGGTCAGTTTTCCATTACCGAGGATCGACGAAATGTTAGACGCGCTACATGGTGCGATGTATTTCTCAACTCTGGACCTCAAGTCGGGGTACTGGCAAGTACCATTGAACGAACAAGACAAAGAAAAGACAGCGTTTATCTGTCATGACGGGTTGTTCGAATTCCACGTCATGCCTTTCGGGTTGACGATTGCGCCTGCAACATTCCAAAGAATGATGCAGCTAGTATTGGCACGCGTTCTGATGGAATCGTGTCTATGCTACTTGGACGATATTATAATGTTTTCAACGTCATTTGGGGACCATTTGTACGATATGAGCCAAATACTACAACGTCTTCGTGAAGCAAATCTCGAAGCAAAAGGGTCAAAGTGCCAATTTCTAAAAGAAGAAATTCCGTTCTTCGGATACATTGTATTCAACAAGGGAATATCAACACACCTTGGAAAGATCGAGAAGACACAGAACTTCTCGAAACCGAAAACTTTGACACAACTCAAAAGCTTCTTGGGATTAACCGGGTATTACAGACAATTTGCGCATGGGTTAATTATGGAATTATAGCAGCACCGATATACCACCTCACCAACAAGCGGTCAAGGATGGTGAAGTTCAGTCAACTGTGGACAGAGGATACACAAGCGTTTGACACCCTAAAGATCAAAATGACTTTTCCAATATTGGGATACCCAGATCCATACAGACCGCTCATCTTATATAGTGGCGCGAGCAAACATGGCATCGGATATGTCTTAGCCCAAAGAGACGAAATGGGAAGTTAACATGTAATACATTATGGCAGCAACAAGTATCGTGACGAATAAACCCGATACTCGATTACAGAACAAGAATGTTTGGCAGTAATTCGAGCAGTCCAAGTTTTTCGGCCGTACTTATTGGGGAACCGCAGGACGATCATTACGGACCACGCACCATTGGTTCAAATCCTTAAGAAGCGACCATTGGAACAAATGGACGAATGGTCAAAAAGATTCTCGAGCACGAATATACAATCGTATACAAACCGGGACGATATCACCAGAATGCGGATTGTATGTCGAGACCACCAGTAGTTCCTAGAACCGAGAACTTAGAAACGAACGAAGAAGAAATAAAGAACCGATATAACCCGCTAAGGACTAAAAGAACGAGCGGAAACCAACAACAAGCGGTTCAAATAAGAACCAAAGAAACCGAGCGAAAGAGACGAAAAGAACAGGAACTTAAAGAAGACCAACAGAAAGTAAATCCAAGAACCAAAAAGTATCCGATAGCGGCAGTGGATAAAGAAGAATCTGATTCGGAACAATCGATCTCTGATGTTGGAAACGGAAGTACAAGCACAACTAACCCAAGGAGAAGATAGCCAACGGTCTGATATCGAAAATCGAGATGAAACAAAACGAGGCAAAGAATTAGTAATCGGCGGTGGAGTGAAGAACAGTAATCAAAAGAAAGAATTACATAACCAAAAGAAGGGTCGAACAAAAGATGGACCCAAGAAAAAACCAAAAGAGAAAGAAAAAGAACTACAACAGAGAGAAGAGACCTCACCAACTAAAAGCATAATTACGCTCAGCGATAGCGAAGAGCATCAAACAGTTGGAATAACCGGTGAAACTTCAGAAGAAAACGATAGCATACTCAAACTTTTCAACGATGAAAAGCAAACCGAGCAAGCACTATCACAAGGCGAAAGCAACCAAGAAAAATAGTTCGAGTAGAACCATTAATAGAAATGGAACAAAGGTCAGAACAAAATGAACCACAAGAAGAAAGAATGGAATCGGAGGAAGAACTGGATCAACCAGACGAACCCGAAGAACCGATGTCGAGATGTACTCACAATACTTTCGGGTAGAACCTTCATGGACACCAGAAGAACTAGTACGAGCACAAAACGAAGACCCATGTATCCATTCATTCAAATACTACATCGAAAACAGCGAATATTTGGATATAACACACGAATTCGAAAAGAAATGGGTCGTAGCACATGAACATCAATTCATTATCTTCGGCGACATCCTATACCGATTACGAAAAATGAATCGACCGCAACAAACAGAACCATGGGAATTCCAAGTCGTGGTACCACTCGATTTCCGACGACCGTTATTCGAAATGTGCCACACATCGAAATACGGAGGACATCTAGGATTCGAAAAAGTATGGTCGAAGATGAAAAGAAAGTTTTTAGATAAGAAAGATCTACGACCGAAGAATGTATTCCATGTGCCCGATTTCGACAAAAACCGAAACGAATGAACCCGCTACAACCGATTAAAGCACTAACACCATTTCATATGGTAGGCATCCACATCATTGGACCTTTACCACCGACCCAGTCCTGCAACAAGTATATCATCTGCTTTATGGATTAGTTCACGAAATGGCACGAAGCGTTTGCAGTACGAGACCAAACAAACAGCTAGCACAATCACGAAACTTTTCATCGAAAAAATTATGTGTCGACAAGGCGTCTCCCTGGCAGAATTAACCGACCAAGGTCCTTGCTTTACAGCCTGGAATTTTACGAAAGAATTGGCGCAAATTGGAGCAAAGAAAGTATATTCGGCACCATATCACAATCAAGCAAACGGATTGGTCGAAAGATGGAACCAAACACTCAAAACGATGCTTAAACCAACAACAGAAGTAGTTCCTGACAAGCGAGACCAATTCTTTGAACCATTGCGTTTCGCATATAGAGCAGCGGTCCACGCTTCAATCGGCCAAACCCCATTCTTTCCACTACATGGCCGCGATCCTGATATATCTGGGGAAAACCTGATTCCTGGATATTTAACGGCAACCACAGGTCAGGGATACATAGCGCAATTGAAGAGATTAACGGTAGCATGGGACCAAGTCCGAAAAAGATTATTCTTAGCGCAGAAACAGTGTTTTAATCGGAGGGCAAAGAAAAGAGCATTCAATAACGGCGATCTCATTTTGATGAAAAACCCTAATAAATCATTAATGAAACCCTATAGTAGCGTTTATTACCTAGAATTCGATAGACGCTTTCGGGTTGTCGAAGTCAAATTCCCAAATATCTTACGAGTGAAAGTCGGTAGTGCAACCCAGCGCAAAAATTTTATAACTGTACAGAATTCAAACATATCGATGGCGAACCAGAAGACTACGCATGTTAACAAGCCAAATTAAGGCGTGTCCAAAATAAATCACGCGAACGCTTAGCTCCTGAAGATTATTACTGCTGTAAATACAAAGGATCATGGAAAGAATATAATGAGACGGGACTAATTTCAAAATGGGTGCAATGTGATAGGGGCTTTCTATGGTTTCACCAAGCATGCGTAGGCTTAGAAGACGACCCGCAGGAAGCTTTATGGTACTGCTTCTCGTGCATAAAAATCTATACAACGCGGGAACATATTTTACATGGAATAGCACATGATCATACACGTGGAGCTAGGGCCAAATAAAGAACGATTGTATAAATAAAGATCCATGAATAATTTTAAATTAAAAAGTAAAAATTTTTTTACAATTTAGACCCAAACAAATTATAATTGATTGTAAAAAATATTGAATTTTGGTTTATTATAGCGAACATCGTAGTAACCAGTAATTGGGCGCAAGGTAAAGTGATAGAAATATTAATCGCGGTTTTGGCTTTGAGGAAAGCAGCGACTGGTAAAACGGATGAAACGATAATCGAAAAAAAGAATGACGGTGACAAACGATCGAATAATCGGTAACCGAACCAAACGGTCGACCGATCGAACAATCGATACATAATAAATCTATGCAACAATCAGTGATACTAGAAGAACGATCGCGCAACCGGTGATCAAAAAGAACGGTCAAACAATCGGTGATTGAACGGAATAATCATACAATTGGAGATCGAAAGGAACGATCCAACAAGCGAAGATCAAATAGAACGACCAACCGGTGTTCGAATAACGCGCAATCGGGGATCGAATAGAAAAAACAATCGGTGATCGACCAACCGGTACAACCAACCGTGACCTAAAATGAACGATCATACAATCGGTGACCAACAAATCGGTGTAACAATTAACGTTCGAAAACGATCGAAAAATTGGTGATCGGTAAATCGGCGCGATCAACAGTGATACCAAAAAAACAACAAATACAATCGGTGATTGAAAAGAACTGTCTAGCAATCGAGGGTCCAAAAAGCATACAATCAACGCAAAACAACGAGACAACCCGATATTTCCGTTCAACCACGATATCCTCTTATTCTCAGCTCGAGTCAAATGAAATTTACACCGGGGCCAAACGGAAAAAATATCGTTACATGTTACGCGATGGTGGCAAACGTGGATCGACTATCAGACGGTGTTCGGATTCAACATCAAAACAGGACAAATAGCAATAGTAGTCGAAACGGAGAAAAGCTCAAGACAATTTGCTGAGATCATCCACTTAGCAAGAACGAATATTATCTCGATTGCAACAGTAGTGGCAAAAGTAACGATTTTCAAGCTGAAAGCGGTGACAATGGGAAGTGTGTCGATCGAAGTGTTTCGCGAAGAAAATGGTATTCACCCGGACCTGTATGTCGTGGATCAATGAAGAATTTTGGAGCGAAGCGATAAGCGAAGTAGCCGGAAAATACGTTCGATACGTGCCAATCCAATCTAGTGATGGCGAACTGGGTATTGTCGATATCGCTCAATTCGAAGGTCGAGTACCCGACGTGCTCTACAAAGAATTGGAGCCACAAAGCGGAAAATCATATTGTAGAATGACATTGAATACGGAAAGCAAATAAGGGACTCGACGTTCAAGCAAAAAAAAGCAACCGCATCAGTCGGTGTTAACGACAATCGACGTGAACTCCAAAGGCTAATAATGGGCGAATAAGAGAACATGACAACCGAGCAACTAGTGGAGCGATACGTCCTTAAAAAGAAGGGCCCATTAGTCTAATAGTGCGAACAGATATACGATAGCAAGAAGTTGTTCGCACCAATGCATGATGGTATTTCCGCAAGATACGCCAATGAAATACCGTGGACCAAAACGAGTTAATGAAGCTACTAGCTATAATCACAATGCAGATGGGTAACATCGGATTCATCCGTGGCGGATCCTTCGAAACAGGAAAGATAGCGCATCCGATCCAAAAGAGCAACAACAAACTGAACGTGATTCAAGCCAACAACCAACAGTGGAAGTTCCGAAAAAGGAGAATATGCGGGAGGTGCAAACTGGAGAGCTTGTCAACCGATCGTGGCAGCTCATCAGCAAATACAGATGCAGAAAAGAAAGCCTAGACGGAACAAGAAAAAGAAATGCACGCTAAAGAAAGTGTAGAACAAGCGGTGCAACTCGGTGAGCTTGGCTGCCGGTTGGGATCAGTTTATCGGGAAGCACAGCTTGGAGAAAGCAGAACGAATCAAAGCGAAAAGACACCAAAAACAAAACCTTGGGAAGAAGTAATGGAAGTCGATCCAACACCGTATCAAGGCGCGGAGCCTCCAGAATAAGAACTAGACTATGACGAGGAGGATGACGACAAATTATCATTGGCACATTTACGACAAAAATGAAAGACCAACAAACCGAAGGAGTGACAATGAAACAATATCAGTACCGTCAAATGGGGTGAAAGGGGACAGTGGGGCGAAAAGGGACAAAACTTCTTTTTGTGATCACAGGTATCTTATGTTCTGCCATGATGGACGTCCACAGGTCTCACCACTCGTAACTAGTACCTACACGTATTAGAAATGTTGCAAGATAAGGCAGTGATATTACTGCCTGTAATTAGTCAGCAAGCGGCTATAACAGTAAAGCATCTCTTTTACTCTGCATTTTGTGACCTAAGTAGTTACTGCCACACGCCAGCTCAGAGTGTATATTCCGAATTCTTTTTGTTACAGCAATGTACCTTGCTATGTTGCGTATAGGATTATATAAAGCATGATTTCCGCTGATTGATGAGCATGCAACAGAGCGGCTAGTTATAAAAATTGTCTACATTTAACTGAATTCTGGGGTGAATAGGGGCATGGTAACAAAAGAAGTCACCTACTTCACCACTGTGACAATAATACATAAAACATATATTTGCGATTATTTTTTGTTAAACAGGTTTTCATTTATAAAGCTAAGCTTTGGTTTATGTATTTGACTTAAATATAGTAATTCAACATATTGAGAGATGCCACGTGTCTATGCTCGTAAAACTGCACCGTTTGACAGTTGTAAATTAAACGCAGCAATTCGTGCAGTAGAACAAGGTGATATAAAGTCGTACAGAAAAGCAGCAGCTCAATTTGGTGTTTCGAAGTCTGCCATACAGAGGCACTTGCGAAATCCGCAAACAGGAAAACGAGGTGGTCAGACGAGTCTGCCAAAATCGGTTGAAGATGAAATAATGAGTCTTATAATAACGTGCGCCGATTGGGGATACCCGATGACGTTACGAGAAACACGTAATTTTGTGAAGTGAGTTAAAGTCTTACTTGCATTTAATGATTATCGTTTAGTTAAGCTATTATCGTTTTTAATAGCCACCCTATAACAGAACCTGGGCTGCCTTGCTGAATACTTGATTACAACGCTTAGCCATGGAAATCATATATAACATCTGTATGAGAATTATGATACATTTTATATCGTTTTACTGAGCACAGTTATCCTGAAAGCTAGAATATTTCAGCTATTCAGAAATCCACCGTAAAATATCAAAAACATCAAACTACGATATCATTAATCTTCTTTATTTATGGTTGTTGCAGCAAAACTCACGTGTCTGGCTTACTGTTTGTAGCTCTCCACACAGTGAAAAGTATAACCGCTAAAGTAACTGTTTTTATTGTAAATTGTTGGAACTTAGTAGTGACAATTGATAATCGATAGCGGTGTTTCACTTGGGTCTATCTTGGACAAAACCGACTTTTTCTGTGGTTATATTTTGCATAAAAAGTGGTAAAACAGTCAAATTATGTCGAAATACCATAATTGTACTTGAACTAGCTGTTATAGCGGTAGTGTCTAGGTGCCACGTAATTTCAGGTATTATGCCGAACGATCTGGCAAAAAATTTCCACGTTTTAAACACGGTACCGATCCAGGTGTCGACTGGGCTAAAAGCTTCGTCGCTCGGCATCGTGACAAAATTACGGAACGGTTCGCCACACATATCAAGCGATCACGTGCCTCTGTCGGAGAAACCTCGATAAATGAATATTTTCAGGAGTTGCGAACAACCGTAGCTGGCGTTCCACCGGAAAATATTGTTAATTATGATGAAACTAACTTGACGGATGATCCCAAGCAAAAAATGGTGATCGTTCGGCGCGGAGTAAAATACCCTGATCGCATTCAAAACTTCTCGAATAATGTTTGCCGTCACTGGCGATGGTGGCATTTTACCACCATTTGTTGTGTACAAAAGTCTGCATCTATATGACGAATGGTGTGAGGGTGGACCTGATGGTGCACGTTACGGTAGGTCTAAGTCAGGCTGGTTTGACTCGTTTAATTTTTCTGCTTGGTTTGAAAAGATAGCATTGCCATATCTAAAAAAACTTGATGGACTAAAGGTTTTAATTGGGGACAACTTATCGTGCCACTTGAACCCCCTTCTAGTTCAAAAGGCAAGGCAACTTGATATACATTTTTGCTTTTTGCCTGCTAATTCTACCCACTTAACACAACCGCTTGATGTGTCATTCTTCCGACCTACTAAGTTGCATTGGAACAGAATTGTTTCAAAATGGAAAGAAGGACCTGGCAGGTGCGACAACGCAATTCCAAAACCGGTATTTCCGCGTTTGTTAAAAGAATTAATTCACGCTTTAGACGAAAACGGAGCTTCAAATATCGCCAGTGGATTTCGGAAGTGTGGAATAATTCCGTTTGATCCTTCACCGGTTTTAGCTCGCCTGCCGACAACAACCGCATCTGATCGAGGCGATTTTGCAGAAAATCACCTTGTGTCGTTTCTCAGGGAAACTCGTTTCGGTTCTGAAGGCCGACCTCCTATGCGTCGCGGGCGAAGGATTAACGTAGTTCCGGGGCGATCAGTGGCGCTGGACGACCTTGAGCAGGATACCCCTAAAACCTCTGGAACTGCCAAAACACCAAAATTTCGGCGTCCTCCCGTGAATGTCGATAGCGACAGTGACGAAGAAGCGCTAAGCGTATCCGAAGCTGATAGAGAAGAACCTTCACTGGACAACGGGGTTGTCGTTAGTGCAGAGGACTACGTCGTAGTCCAATATGCAGGTAAATCCAGGATGCGATATTTTATTGGTCGGGTCATGGAAGAGACGCCAACGGGGTTTGATAGCGACTTCACTGTGCAGTTTTTGCGCAAAAAGGGTGATGGCAATACTTTTGCTTATCCTGACAAAAATGACATCGCGGGTGTACTAAGTGAACAAATAGTGACTAAGGTTGTGTTGAAGTCAGAACACCGAGGGTTGCTTGCTTTTGACTGTGGAAATTTTAAGGAAAAGATTGAGTAAATCAGTGACTGCGTTGTTTTTAGTATTACGATATATTCTACAATTCAGTTATGAATTAAATTTTGTGTTTTATGTTGCTTATAGTTAACACGGTTTCATGCGTACTTTTTTAAAACACGCTAAGTGTCCCTGTTCACCCCTTGCGCGGGTGAAGAGGTCCAAACTGTATGTTTTGAGATTCTAAAGTATAGTAATAACGGGTGTTCCTAATCACCCCCAGTGCGGGGTGAAAGGGGACAAAGTTTAGCAAAAAAAAATTTCGAAACCACAGGTAACAGTTCGCTGATCACTATGCGATGATAATTTTAAGTTATATATGCCACTATATAGCTAGAGACACGAAGTTAAATCTATCAAAACACGAAGCTTTTTTAAGAAACTCTCAAATTCTGTCCCTATTGACCCCGTTTTACGGTATTTTAGAAAACCTGAAGAAAGAAAAGATACGACGGAATAACAACAAAAGAAAGAATGTCGGAGAAACAAGGCGTAAAAAGAAGCTCCAGATCTTCGAAAGACGGATCACGAGGAACAAACAAGGTCGAACAAGGCCCTCGCGACGTCAGTCTACAGAAAGTAGACGCAAATACTCAGAGTCATCTGAGCGTCGAAAAGAGACGTCCTCGGAGCTAAGACGCGAATCGAGTCGACTGAAATCGCGAGACTCTGAAAGGTCAAGTCGAAGCCGAGAGTGATGATACAGATTAAAGTACTACTATTCGTCATCAAAACAATATGAATATTGAGAATTGGTGCTGAGCGGAAGCCTGTGATGCTAATACGAAAGAACTCAATCACAGAAATAAGCGGTAACTAAAAAAAAAGAAATCACTAGAGAGCCTGCATTCGGATCCAAATGCAGGGACGTCGTGGATTCAAATCCCACGCTTACCCAACTTTTCGACTGTTTTCCATATACTCTCGTCATTTAGTAGCTTCCACTAGTCTCAAATGAAGATTGTCTAACTTATATGGTGATCGTACGGTAAAGTAATATCCTACTGCGGCCTTGCCGAACCCATAGTCAACCTGCGTCCCTCATACCCCAGATATTCTTGCCTAGCAGCAAACAGCTGAATGGCTGCTTATCTGGCTAATGAAATAAAATAAGTATGCATAAAATATAGAACACATAAACATAAAAAAGGTCAGTGGTATGCCTTGGTCAAAGACGAGAGGATGTCGAATATGGCGGATTTATAAATGCAATGATATCTCAATCGGTAGAGCTAATGTTTGCGGATCTAGATGTCGTGAGTTCGAAATCCCACCCCTACTTTTCGGTCGGCTGCTGTTCGCACCTTCCCGTCACTTAGCACCTACCACTAGGCTCAAATGAAAAACTGCTTACTTTATATTAATCAAGAACATGTGCTGTCGCTGACCTTTGAGATGAGAATTTGGAAGGTATTGATGTTGAAAAATTAGGTCAGCCCCGGAAACTCTAATAAGCCTATGACCTCCGGCATGGAACTACGAAGTAATGATAACTATGGCAATTATAGACAAAACATATATAAATAATGGTACCCGAAAATATGGAATACTGTTCGCAGTTATGTTAAATCGTGAATATAAGCGAAATATGATTAGTTCACCACAACGCTCAGCAAAAATAAAATGAAAAAATTTAAACATAACGGATTCCTTTTCCAGTTCATGTCAAGGGGATTTTTCGAGCGGAGCGAAGCGTTCTTGTTTTTGTCAGAGAGGAAAAATCGGCACTGTCTATCCGTCCGTCCGTTGAACTGCTCAATAACTACTGGGCTGATTTAAAAATTTGCTGTATTTAATTAGTAATTGACTAATTAGTTAAGCGTGTTAGCTTGTTTTAGCATTTTCAAACAAACAAATGTTTATTTTTCGATGAATAATTACAGTAAAGCTATTTTTTGTGCGTATATTACATCTCATCGTGCTGATTATGAATCTGTGTTTATTACTATTCAGGAGATGTTAAAAACTTGCTAAATAGTTAATTAATTATTAGCTATTTACGAATTAATTAGCTAATTTTTTGAAAATTTCCAAAGTACTCAGAAATGAAAAAAATTGCACACCGGGGTTTTCTATGACGCTGATCACGAATATGACATTTCTGAAGCTCTAAAACTTGGCCATATGCTAGTTAGTTAAGTAATTAATTAGCTAATTAGTTAATTTTGTACAAATTTTAAAATCATATTAAAATTGTTGATTTTTTGCGTTCGAGGGTTTCGATCATGAATGTGTGACTTTGAAAGCTCTATGATTTTACCTATATGCTAAGTAGTTAATTAATTAGTTGACGTTACCAATAGTGCATTAAAGAAGAGTATGACACTTCCCTGTAGGTACTCACACGTAAACCGTGCTTGATCACGCGAGCATTTTCGATCTGACCTCCCCAGTTTTTGGTGGGAGTCGAGATGCATTGACCCCCAGATTCTGAAGGGTACCTCGGAACCCCCAGTTTTTTGTGGGCGGGATAGGTCAAACCCTCCCAAAATACGGGGATGTCCTCCCCCCAGAATCTGGGGGATCAGTACATCTCGACCTTCCCAAAAACTGGTGTGGTCAGGCCGAACACGTCCGCATCATAAAACATGGTTTACGTGAGAGTGCAGGGAAGTGTCATACCCTTCCCTAATGCACTCCTGATATTACTTATTAGTTTAGTAATTTTTTAGTTAACTAGCTTTTTGTAAGGTGGGCTTGTAATGCTTAGTATAATTTGATTAAATATTTAGTTTAAATCCATGTATACATAAATAAGATGTATAATAGTTTGCCTATTGCTCCGCTCACTTTTTGTAATTTATTACGCTTACTGGTTTGCAACTGGTTAAGATTAAAGTTTCATTTTGGTTGATATGTATTGCTTGTATATAATATTTTCAGATTGTGGTTAATAGTTTTGCATTCAAAGTTTATCGTCCAACTCACGATTTAATAGTGAGATATATTATAAGCCTACGTCTGTGCTAACTTATGGCAACAGCGGGTATGATATTTTGTATTGTTCGTTGTCATTCTGTCCGCCTAATGATATCAGTGTATTACCGAGTCTTCGTGAATAGCACACATTGTTTGCTATGTAAGGGTTATGGAAAATAAACCACAGTTGAAAACAGATTACAATTAAAGAAAGCTGGGCTCTCTAAATTGTGTGTTGGCTGCTGGCTAGTCCAAACCTCGGAAATTATAGCCGCCGCCCCGCCCCCCGGCTCACCTCCCGGGGGGGCGCCTGATTTTGCCAGCAGGCCATTTTTTTGCCGGATTTTGTCGCGTCTAGACGTTTATTTTTCTCAGCAGGGGGCTTTGAGCTGGGGAGGGATACCCGAATTTTTGCCGGGGCCACCACTTTAGACTAGCCAGGGGTGGGGGCCCGGGCATTTTTCTGTTCCGCGTGGTTCGAAACAGGTGCCCCCCGGTTCATGCCCTCTGGCAACATGTTGGGCTCACACCGGTACACTGTCTCCTGGCAAATTTGTTTTGTTTCCAGTCGGTCCAAAGTACATAAAGTTTGATCAAAATTTGTACTATTCTTTCCTGAAGCCAAAAATTTCGCAAATTTTACCAAAATTTACTTTAAAATCGCTTTTTCCATCGATCAAAAGCGTATTGGAAGTATTTTTGACACAGTTTTTAGCAGTTTTTCTTTTAGCAAAACCAGTCCTGGCAAATTCGGGGGGCCCCATATTTCGGAATCAGGAGGGCCCCGGTTCATACCCGCTGTCAAAATTTTGAGCGAATGGAGACCTTAGGAAAGCGGTTGTGTTCGAAATGATGCTGTATATTTATAATCAGAATAATGTGCGCGTAAAACCGAACGCAGGCGCAGTCGAACGATAGCACGATAGAACTGATTTCGATTAAACGCAAACGAATGTCGGTAAATCAAACGCAGGCGAACGAATCATGATTTATTAGTTACAAGCCAGCCTTGCTCGCCTAATCGCAGGCAATACTTCAACGATAGCTAATAGTAAAACCTTATATATTTAGAACACTTGAACATGAATATTGTAGCGCAAACAACAGATACATGTTTGAAGTTCAAACTTTGAACGTAACCGTTCCAAAACGAACTTCTATAATTTTTTTTTAAGAATACAGTATGTTCAAAAGTCTAGGTTTAGATTCTATATATTACCAACTTCCTCTGCAAAACATTCTTCACCATCAGAATTCCGGCCAGTGTTTTTCATCCTATCGACAGTGCTCATATAGCCAGGGTGACTCGTGTATTTAAATAGAAAATGTCATCTATATTTCCAGGCAACTCTTGTTCTAAATCAAGTGACAAAGATCACCGTTTGTTTGAGTTGATCAAGCAAATAGGATTTTAAAAACCTACCTCGATCCCAGCTATCGTCATAAACAATAGATATTTGGGCCCTCGTTCTTAAGATGGAGATGTATATAGTAGTTTTTCAGAATTTACCTGTTTTTAATTAAATGAATTTTATACACAATTTATATATAATGTATGTTGGCCGTGTTGCTGTATAATTAGTCAGCTACCATGTAGCAAGTGAAGATAAACATTCCGGCGGCTTGGTGTGGTGGCAAGAAATATGACCACAAAGCCATGTGAATTAAAAATCTCCGTGTTTATTGATTTCAGTTTTTGTTTGTTCGATTCGTTTAAAATTTTGTTTGTGACAATAGGCCAAAAATATCTAGTGAACGGCCAAAAAATTTTTTAAAAATTGTGACGCAAACGTTTTGCAGAATTTGTATCTCATGTTTTATTTTATGTGTCCTGAAAATTTAATTGTTAAAATATTGAAAATTGGTAGCCTCAAAATTTCATTAAATATTTGTTGTCGAACTGAAGTTTCTGGCTTGTATTCTTTCTAATAGGTTCTACGTGTTTTTAATATTTTTGGTATAAACTTATCCGGGCCCTCCTAAAATTTTCCAAAACATTTCATTCGTGACCTCTAGCTTGGTTTTAGTGGCCTTCATGCACTCATTCACCAGGAACAACATAGATTCACAAATTGTCCACTTTCGGTTGAACTGAGGTCGTATGACCCTACTTTTAGGCCACCGGGCTTTATTTTACAAAAGCCTTAGGTCCATAGTAGCTAGTTTAACTCATGCCGACGTCTTTTATGTACCCCACACAAGAAACACTGGAAAATTCTAATTTTAAGTTTTGGGCCAAATTAGGTACATTAAACCGTTTTGATCCAAGGTTACAACATGGCTGGACCCGGGCTATATTTCATACGAGCCAAGATCCTCTATGTGATACCGGTATCGCCGGTTGTCTCAGCACACTCATAATATCAAATCTAGTTTTCACGTCTGAGTTGGATGTAGGTATATATTTGAAATAGAAATGGCAAGTATGGTTTGTATTTTGCCTAAATCGATGTACAGATTCAAACGCAGCGCGTAGATGGAGTAGAATGTATATACATAGGTCGCAGAAGAAAATATTTGTTTATCAAAAAATAAATTTGCAGTCAACCCGCCGTGGAGAATATCTGCTGCTCAAAACACCGCATAACTAACTATTTGCTAGACAAACAAGAATGTATAGTATATATATATTGTTATGGCTTTGCGATTCGCTGAAAATTCTGCCAGAGGGCATGAACGGGAGGCGCCGAATTTTTCCATGTGTCATGAACTGGGGGCTATTTTGCCTAAATTGATGTACAGATTCAAACGCAGCGCGCAGATGAAGTAGAATGTATATACATAGATCGCAGAAGAAAATATTTGTTTATCAAAAAATAAATTTGCAGTCAACCCGCCGTGGAGAATATCTGCTGCTCAAAACACCGCATAACTAACTATTTGCTATAGTATATATATTGTTATGGCTTTGCGATTCGCTGAAAATTCTGCCAGAGGGCATGAACGGGAGGCGCTGAATTTTTCCATGTGCCATGAACTATGGGCTCGAAATGAAAAATTTTTTTTCAAAATTTAATATTTTTTAGAAAGAACACAGCAAACAATAATAAATAGGCTAAGAAAACGGTGCAAAAACGTCTTTATTGAGTTTAAAACAATTTTTGGTCGAAAGTGGTTAAATTTTTAACTTCGGATGAGGATTTTTGTAAAATATAGACCTTCGACGCCGTTGGCTACGCGCTTATATATATGTACCGGGTTTTGTCTTTACCCATTTGGGTGCTGAAAGAGATAAAGTCTAACAAACTTTGTCGGTTTTTGCGATTTCCAATTTATTTGTGCATAGAAGGTTAGAATGTGTCTTAGGTTTTATAGTTTGCTGAATGTGACAAAAGTTATATTTTGTGTTATGTGTATCCAATACGGTATCATTTAAGTACCTACAACTTGAAATATATCGCTTGAAGTATAGTTTTTCATGCAAGCTGTGATTTAGAAATTTGAGATATTACTTTACCATCATTCTGTGCCATTAGAAGAAGCAGTAAAAGATGATACGATTAGGTCATGCTCTTTATGTATGGCTGGCGTAAAGTTATTGTTCTAAGAGGGTAAAGCGCGAAGTACGAAGCTAAATTTAGAAATTGAAATAGTTGCTGAGCATGGTCTAGGTACGCACGTTTTGTTTCCCGTGAATCAGTAGTCATTATAGAACGGGCGCCGATTGAAAATTTTGCCATCTTGGTCAATGGTGATATGGGCGATACACTTAAATACCTTAACATATGCAACCGCAATTTTCGCGTACATTACAGAAGCGTACCGCGAATTTAAAAGCCGTTGGTGCAGCTGGAAATTTGCTAGTGTGTAAGTAATCATCGTAGGCAACTATATACAACTAGACACTAGACATTACCCAAGTAGTGGTTTCAATATAATATTGCTGCGTACAACGTACGTATTATTGCTTGAATTTGAATGTTATACATATGATCGCGTTATGCCTTGGGTCATTTACTTCCGTTTGGCATTGGACGTATATTTCGAGGATCACTTTTCGAGAGAACGCGACTGAATATCGAGCCAGCAGAGGCCATTTCTGACACTTATTGTAGGAGGCTAAATAAATACTAAAAGTCTGACATTATTGGTTTCGTTTTCATATTGGGTTCATAAAACACTCAGTTGTTAAATGCGTTTCTCTGGCTGATAACTGTGATAGCTCTTCATGCCAGCAGTTTAGCGAAAGAACTATAACAAATATATGGTTGCAGGTGAAGCTAAATTACAACAACATTTGTCATTGCTTCGTGAAGAGTATGTTAAAATACAAAATCGACTTGCCGAAGCTGAGCGTCGGGCAGAAATTGCCGAAGTTGCTGCGGGAACGTCAAATAAGCGCGACTCGTATGTGGGACGTCTTGTGAGAACCGTGTCAGAGCTATTTGAGAAGGATCTGTACAGGTATGTTGTTGGCACAACGTGCTCTAGACGAACATATATCTGATGTTTCAAGTGAACCATAATAAGGAATCATACATGTTTTGTAGCGGCCATGAGGTTTTGACCTTGATTTCCGCTTCTGACGGTCTTCTGGCATGAGGGTGGAGCTATAAGTGGTAGATTTAACTCCGAGATCGGGTGCTGTGCTGAGGTCTAGAGGCTAAATATTTGATAAATATTTTGTTATATATAGTATATCATTGAGTAACCGGAACCGGAACTGCAATTTTTTGCCGGAACCGGAACTGAAACTGGAACCTGGCCTTATCAATAAGGCACGGTTTATTTTTTTCGCATTTTTTGCGTAATTTACGCGTTTTTGAGGACCCGTTTCGCAATTTTTAAGCAATCTTTGCGTAATTTACGCCTTTTATTTCTAGGACCGGACAAACTCAGCAGCTTACTTATGGACCGGATATTTTCCGCAGAATATTCGACATGATTCCTAATGCACAACAGCATCTGCTGCAATGACAACATGCATTAATAACAGCATAAACAGTTTGTCTTTCGAGAATCCGTATAACTTATCCGTTCTGGAATTGTAGAAACAGTTGCATGCGGATATTAATGCATATTTTATATGTATGCATATAAGTATTTTTGATTTTCTTTTTATGATAAAAATAACGCTTTTTTTGGTACACCGTTACGCATTTTAAAAACACAGATATGCGTAATTTTCGCTATTCGGAAATTGAAAAAAAAACTCTGCAATAAGGTACGATAAAAGAAATTATTAAAGAGCATCTTGGTTGTTGGGGTGAAAATGGGAATTTTGGGCGATTTAACCCGTTGATCACGTGGCTTGCTTTGTTTTAAAAGTACACTGGCTACATAGTGTTACCCGTCTGAAGTAAAGTTTGGAGGTATGAATGCTGAATTTCTTTAACAAAATTGAAGACATCCTAGCAAGTGTTGGTTAACCGACAAAATAGTGATTTTGAGAAAATAATTATTTTGTTTTCACTTTTGCTACTTTTTGCTCTTATACAGTTGACTTTTTATTCATAAATATCACATTGCCTAAGGTATATTTCTGCTTAATCGCTTTGCTGAAATTTTCACCTTGCTTGCATTATTTTAAAAGTATATACATTGGATACGCCTCTATCCTTCTGAAGTAATGTGTGGTGATATGAATGCTAAATTTCTTTAACAAAATAATTGTGAAATTTTAGCATTCCATAAATTACTTGTACTTTGGGGCTATATGGAGTCTATAGATTTTTGCGATAGCTGGTTGCAGTGAATGCAATTGTACTTACATGGAAAACAGCTATTTGGTAAGTACTAGGGCTCTGCATCGTAAAATTGTTATTTAAAGTTATAATTTTCTTGTAAGCTGTTATTTATAAATTGCGGAATGTCTCTAACTACCGTTGCTTTGTTAACACAATGTTAAGACGAGCAATTCCTACAAGATTAAATAAAAAATCCAACTGGCTGTAACCACAAATCTGTCAGCGTACACTGCGAAACCAAAAAGCGCAGCACAGTTTTCAAAATTTGTCAGCCTATAGCCCAAAGTCTTTGTAACATTGTTGCGAGTACAGCAGAATCAACTGCCATAGATGGATTTGGCAGTTGTTACAAAATTTGGCATTTTTAATACTTCTCTGTGGTGCCACTTAGTATGTAGGCACATTCTTTTTCGAATTGTTTTCGGAACAGCCACTAATATTTAGTGAAAATCTGTGCTCACTGACTTTAATGGGTGTATTTTTTCCCATCTGTGTTTTTGACGAGTGCTCAGAAGATCGACTTGGAACCTGAATTAGGCGATGAACCCAAATTAACTAGCTCGTCGTTTTTCCTCACCGACGAATTACCATAGTTAGACAATTTTATACAAAGCGCTATTCGATATCGCTTCATGTTGTTATCTCATAAGCATATGATTAACTGATAAAGACACAATAGGCAGCAGTGGTTTATCATAAGATACTAAGCGGGAACCGTTGAAGAATGGCATATGTAACAAATTCTTGACTAAGGAGCACTTCAAAAATTATTTGAATTCGAGTGGAACGAGAATTTTCAACTTTGGCTCTGGAGGGGGGTTGAGGAGGTCCTGTCTGTGTGTGTCTGTCGCACTTGGATCTCGATAACTGTTGGGTCGATTTTGAATAGCTCATTCGAACCGCAATGGTCGATTTAGGTGTAGTGACGGAGCCCGATTTTTGAATGTTTTCCCGTGGGAAAAGTTATGGGGCAAAATGACGTCATTTTGGCCCATTTTTCGGGCACCCCTCCAGTTTTTGCGACTTTTCTCAATAAGTAAACGAGATATCCGCAAACTAATAGGCCTATTCGATATAGCTTTACCAGGGCTTTCCAATGACATATAACAAGTTTTTCAACTACTTCCCAATCTGGAGTCTATAAGTTTATAGTTGGCGCCAAATTTCATACTTGGTGAAAAGTCGTGGGAAATCCACCTAAATGTGTGTTTTTTGTTGCTTTTAGTGTCTTATATGGGGTTTTCTGGGCAGATAAACTCATTGCAAGTGTTAAAAATATTGTTGCGCAAATATTTTTTACTCTTCTGGTTCATACTTGGAATTAAAAAATTACGTTTTCGAAATTTTTGGTCAGAAGTCGTGGGAAAAGCACCTGAATGTGTCTTTATTGTTGGTTTTAGTGTCGGATATGGGGTTTTCTGGGCTGGCAAGCTCATTGCGAGTGTCAAAAATATTGTGTGGCAAATATTTTTCAGACTTCTGCTTCGGGGGATTGTTCTCACCACTCGAATTCTGGCTCGCAAGCGAGTTCAATAGTGAATATGCTAGCATTTGTATTGACTAGAGTTATTATTTTTATTTTTATGGTTTATAAACTGTTTAATGGAGGTGAAAAAAAGGCTGTTGAGAAATGAGAAGGCTAATTAAAGGTAAAAGAGTGAACACAAAGACAGAACTATTTTGTTTTTAGCATTATACAAATATCATTTGAATATTGCTACACTTACGGTTTAGTTTTCGGTTTTATTTCGGTTATTCCATGCTATATAGGTGTGTTTGGTCTCTTTCTTTAGTGGATCTCATCCTCTATATAGCTGCGAATAGTGTGCTACAATTGTCATTATTTCGCTGCAGGGTGGGGTAAAAAGGTTTTTCAATGAGCCTTTCGATAAAGCAATTCGTCCTCTATGTACTTGAAAATTGCGAGCACAATCAGTATATCTTCTCAACTATTCTAGCAATGTGGTTGATATTCGGTGACTCACTTTGCAATGTATGACATAATATAGCTATGCGCATATTTCTAAATTACATATTCAACACTCATAATTTCACCACCTTGGCGATAAGACCAGCTAGTAGTATAACATATTTTTCATTTAGGCGTGGCGGTAGGAGCTTGAGCACAAAGGTGTGTGAAAAACGACCGGCTGATAAGTTGGCCAGGGGTGGGTTTCGAATTCACGACCTTCCTCTCATGGGTACACAAGCAGGCGCTCTAACCAACTAATCTATCTCTGCCCCACTTCACAGCAGTTATAGAGCTATATACGTCAACTAGTTTTGCGTCGAAGCAAGTATGTATTCCAATTATCTGGAATCCAACCAGTCAATTTTGAAAAATCAGGACTAATCAATTAATTGGACCAATTAAATGGAAATATTTTTTCATCAATTTTACACCCCTCCCTGTAAGCAAGTCTCGGGGCGGCACTCGCTCAACATGCACGATGTGCAACCCTTCAATTAGATCGCCGTCTAGGGTTTTATTTACCTTGTATTGTAGCTTCGGCTTTAATCGGTTAACGTATTTACTCGGACGAAAGCACTTTATTGGCGGTTGCAGGTCCGTACCATGGCGTAGTAGTAGCGCAACTTTTGGTATGTATTACAATGCTTTTAACCCATGTACCTCTCAATTTAGCTTATTTTTAGAGATTTGAGCAAGAATTGAGCCTCTAACACTATTGTAGCAAGTTATATATATATCCAGTAGCGGCAAAGGCTATTACAGCAAAGGCAAAAACCATACCGGAACCGGAATGTTGGTTTAAAAATTTTGTTTAACATTGTACAGATTTTTGCTTCATCTATGGTTCAATCATACGTTATATATAACGATCAGGTTCCAATATAGCCAAACAAAAGAAAAGGCTAACTCAGCAAATTACCCTGTGACACAAAATTTCAGTAAGAATTTTTCATCTCCACCCCACAGGAATTTGTTAACAAAACAAAGATAAGTCGATGCTTGTAGCAGCTTACCCATTCAAAAATCTGTGGTAAATGTTTGCTCAAAAATCAGAGTCATCTAACTGAGGGGCACTGGTTGCCGAACGCTAGCCTGAACAGTGTCTCTGGCCAACGATCATAACATTATAGTATACCTTTTTAGTTTCTTTTAGAACCATATAAACCAATAATTTCAAGTTTCCTGTGGAGTAACATGTAACGAACGTGTGTCTGGTAAAGGGAGGGGATTAGAGACAGAGCGGAATTGTCTAATCTACGCTCCATGCCTTACAGGAACATTATTCAGTTCAACGCAGTTTACGCAGGCCTGTACAAGGGAATCCATTTTTCCGCTTGGAGTAAAAAACCGTCAGCTTGATCGATAAATAAATACTTCATCTTAATCGGTAGATAAATATTTTAGCTTCCTCAGCTCCTTCAAAGTCCCAGAGAGGCAATAATGTCATCGTAATACATTAAGTTTAACGTAAAATATATTTTTAATACATTTTTAATCCACAAGGCCTTCATTTCATGTTTCATATGTTTTACTACATATAAGTTTCCAAGATCCGTTTTAAATGGACTGTTCCGGTTCCAGTTATTCTGTGATATATAATAATTATACCATATCATGTTCATATACATTTGTCTATCGCTTTATATACATGTATGTTTAGATTATTTAGTATTGTTTTTTTTTGACTTTGTGGGTGAACAAATACCAAAATTCGCTAAAATTGCACCTTATATTAAAATTTTTCGATGTCACAATTTGACAATTTAAGGGATCAAAGTTTCGGTGAGGGAAGCGGCCAATATATGTCGACGGATGGATACACGGATCCAACTACATCTCTTCATGTTTTGTAGCAGAACTGTCGTTCGTTCAAACCCTTTAATAGTATTGCGTTTATTTATGGTTTATTGTTTCCATAACATTTTTAGTTTATTTTTCTTTCCATGTGTAACCCTTTAATATTTAGCAATCTCTTTGGAACGACATGTTCAACATATTATGATGTATTTTTCATAGAATCGGTACATGCAGGCATGTTATCAACTGCTGCAACCTAATTATGTTGAAAGAAACAAACTCCTTCTCTAAAGCTTACTTTTCTACAGCTGATTGAATTGAAGTAACGGTAACTGTGTAAAAAGCGTGACGCTAAGACAAAAGCTGATAGTTTATTAAAAATTTTGCAGTGACATCACAGTTCACGTCGACGGTCATCAACTTCGTGCACATCGATTCGTTCTCAGTGCGAGGTCTGACCATTGGGGCACGCTAGATTTATCAACTGTGGATCGATTGGAATTTAACGGTTAGTCTTGTATTATCATATTAAGATTGCGTTGTGTTCGAGGCTGGAATGCTCTGCAGCCGACCTAGCCTGCTATGAAGTATACAGTGTCGAGTCTAAGATCTGCGAAATCATAGTGTATCTGGAAAACCTTTGGTCGACTCTTAAGATCTCTTTTTAAATCAACAAGCATAATTATATCAACTCAAAGATAGTACAACAATCAGTGCACAGCAATCATAGCCGAAACTATCTCGGGCGCTTGAAAGCTCTAAAAGCAACTATATACAGTTAGCCGAAACTATCTCGGGCGCTTGAAAGCTCTAAAAGCAACTATATACAGTTCTTTTGTTGGTTTGTCGGAACGGAGCGAGGGGAGTTTCCACTGTGGGCACTAGGAGGGAAAATCGTAAAAATTTCTTATTTGTCTGTTCCTGTCACGGGTAACTCGTCTTCGGATTGATGGATTTCGATACATTTTTATTTGATAGGAAAAGTGATGAGGATGTGTCCTTTAGTTGAAGTAGTACAGCTCCGACCCATCGTCGGGGTCAAAATGGCAAAAACAGGTTTTTTTCAAGGTTCTTTTGCAAATTTGGCACTTATCGCAACCTATATCGCGCGCCACATGCTTCTCATCGAAAAACGGAGACCACAACAGTTCACAGCTGTGCTGGCCATAACTTTTGTGGGGCCACTCCCTCGACCGCGGTGTCCCCGAATATGACACACGACCTCTTTCTAGAAATAACGATTTTTCAAATTTCGGCATGCTGTTGTGTTTTTATGATTCAATGGGTTACCATTTGGTTATCATGCACGCTGAATAGTTTTGCTATTTAAAGTCCAATTTAACTTATGCTTTTTCATTCGGTTGCAATGGTTTTATGATCGACGAACTCGATTTTCAAAATGTATTCAGTTTTCATTCCTTTGGTTATTTATTGATTGAAGAACATCAAGAATGGTCATTATATAGTTTTTCGGTACGCCGGATACGCTGATTCGGTTAACTAGAGTCCAGCACGAATATTTCATATCTTTTCCGATGTTTTCTATCAATGGATCTAGGGTCAATGAACCCAATTGCTAAAATACAGTCTGTCTTTCAGGAGTTTGGTTGCTTATTTCGTACAGGGCATCAAGATGGTCTATATATATATGTTTTAGGCATACTGAGTACGATAATTGGTTATCTACAGACTAGTACGAATACTTCGTGCGATTTAAGGTTTTGATGTGTTTAGGGTCCAAGAGGTTTTGGCAATTTTTTATAGGAGCCGTAAATTACCTTGGAGTCGAGACCTGGTTAGGCCAAAAGTTACTGGGAAAAAAAAAGAGGAAAACGAGAGAAGAAAAAACACGAGAGGACAGATCATCCAACTAATATTTTAACACTGTGGTTTTATGTGACGGTGTAGTTATTGGTTTTTGTTTTTAACCTTGTGAGTAATGTGGATATTTATAGGTGCATTAAATTGTGTTGATAAGAACTGCCATGAATATTTTACGTTAAATTATTTGTGAAAGCCGGAAAAGCCAAACTAATTGACTCTTTAAAATTAGTGTATCACTAAGGGCGGACAAAAGAGCATAGGAGGGGCAACCGTCCGCTCCCCGTTTGGGCCAATACATAAAAATTTCGCTTGCGATGTTTATAAATACACGTATTTCCTATGAGCAGAGTGATTGAAGTTAAGGCAGGTGCTAAAATTCGCCCTCCGGGCCGCAAATGGATTGAAATTTACCTTCGTAGTTGTTGGTAACAAGTTATCTACATTGGAGGTCCGCGTCCTATATCCTCCACTGGGTGTCACAATCTTGTATGATTAGTAAGCGTTTATATGGATACGGTTATGTATTTTGAGCTGTTCGTGCGCGACCACTGCCAATTTGCTAGCGTTTGTGATCTTTAAATGCGCCATTGCTCGTTGCTAACGCATATTTGTTGAAATATTCGCTTTGCCTCAATTGTTAACGTTTGCTTAGCGTGATCTATATTTTGTCGCATCCAGTACCTGGAAATATCCATCATTTTCAGACATTTCCTTCAACATTTTTCATACTATGCTCAAATGGGTGTATACCGACAAACTTGACTCAAAACTAGGTGATATCATACTGTTCGATTTGATGAAAGTATCAACAAGATTCGATTTGTGTCAACTTTTCGACAGGTAATATTATTAAAAAGTAGTTGTTTAAGAAGTATTAATAATTATATTTGCAGATGTGACAATATTGTATGAAATACGTGATCTCAAAATATGTCGAAATCAGGAAATAACCGGAACCGGAACTGACTATTTAAACTGGAACCAGAACTTTGTCTTAGAAACTTATATTTTGTGAAACAGACGAAAGACGATATGAAGGTGCTGTGGATTTAAAATGTATATATTAAAAATTAATTTTACATTAAAATTATTGCCTCTGGTACTTATAAGATGGTGTGGAAGCCAATGAGCTTTATATATCGATCAGTATGTCGTTTTTAGACACCTAGAGCAAAGAAATGCTTTCTACTATATATCGCCTTCCGTAAACTGCGTCAAACTGAACGTCTTTGTAACACATGAAGTGTAGACGAGACGATTTTGCTTTGTCTCCAATCGCCACTCTTTACTAGACATACTTTTGTGATGTTATTCTGTAGGAAAACTAAAATTATTGGTTTATATATTTCTAAAAGAAATAAAAGGAGGCACACAATAATTTTCTGATCAGTGGTCACAGACATTGTTTAGGATAGCGTTGGATAGCCAGTGCCCGTCAGCTAGATGATGATGATGATTTTCTGATCGGAATGCTATAAATGAGATAAACTAACACTAATCGCACAACTTCAGTAAATACAGTTCGTTACCAAAAACGCAGTTACTGGCTGCGTTGGTGATATATGTACTGTACTCCAATGTAGACCGATTCATAAAGTTCACAAACGCACTAACTGGTACTTGAAGTACTTTATGCTAGCTAAGCTAACAGCTAAGTACTGGTAAATAATCCATACTCTGTTATGCATATCAGGTTGGACCGGTTCAATTCTAACATACGCCACAGTTTTCTGAATGGGTAAAACAGCTGCTGCGAGTATCCACCTGGGTTTGGTTTGTTAATAAACTTCTGCAGGGTCAACAAGAAAAATCCCTAATGCAATTATGTGTCTTACGTTTCACAGGGCAATGTACTGAGTTAATCTTTTCTTTGGATTGGTTGTATAGGAACTTGAAGTGTTTGGTTATGTCTTGTTTTTGAAATAATTTTGTTCGGATTCCAAATATTTAAGATGGCAGCTATTTGACATTTATAGGTACGACTATAATCACTTTAAACCACATTTAGTATTATTTCTTCTTTTTTTTGTCGCTAAGGGAATGCGGCAGTGGATCATGCAGACTGAAATCAAAAGGGACATCAAGGCAACGCATTCAATGTATCTCTTCGCTTTACTAGTCAAAGGAATGACGACAAAATGAGCAAAAATGAACTAAATAGAATCAGTGGTTACCAAATTGCTAACGAACACAACAGTTTGTGGTTTTGATTTATATATAAGTTACACGCCTGTTTTTGTGTTGGAGAAAAATGTTTACAATAATATTCCGGACTAAGGAGTATGAGTGCGTTACTTTACGCCTCGGCTTGATGAGTAGTAGTCCATATTTGATGCATGTCACTTTACAGTAATAATGATTGTTAAACGTCTTAAAAGACATTTATACAGAAGGCTAGGTTTAGTCGCTTTTATAAAGGCTACCGAATACGACAAAACAGTGGAAGTTTCATAGTATGCGCCCATATTCCATGTGTTATAAGTTTTTCACTTGAAAAATACCGCCGAAGGTGCTAATTTCTTCTAAAAATTTTCATTGAAGCCCTCTACATTGCTCGAAGAGTATCGCTGGTATATTATAGTTTTTTGTGAATGAAGCTGGCTCGTGAAGCTACTGTTCCGTTTCTACTCACCACCAAAGCTACAAATTTATAGCTGTTTAAATAGTGCTAGTCCTCATTAACGTAGATATGATTTCTTATAAACGGTGCCTGAATATTAAAAAATAGAGCATTAAAATGGGATCCCTCAGCCATGTCGACCTCCCTCAGGTTCCTCCAAGTCATCCCCCAGGTAATATTTCTGCGTCCTCCCCGTCCGTGGCCCTCTGCAGTTTTCAGCACGGCTGAAAAATAACAAAACTATATGCGAATTTTTCCATATTATTTTGCCTAAAAATCCACAATTTTTTCCCTTTGTTGCTAAAAATCGGTAAAATTATATCTTGCTAAATTCTTGCGCTTGTAGTATGCATGTGGTTATGAATATGCATGTACATAGACTGATTTATTTAATTTAACTGTTTTAGAACACTCTAAATCTGTGTCATTTTATCAACCTATAATTGCTTATGCACCTAAATGCTGTTACAAGAACCAAAATATAAAAAAGGCTTGGGCAATGTTTAAGACAAATAAGTGAAGAGAGGTTAGAAACAGTAAATAATGTCAAAAGGTTACAAAGGTGAACTAATATCTCTTGTGTGCAAAAAAACCGAAGGATTGTGAATCAAAGGTCTTAGGAACTGCTTTGGTGGGTGGTGTTTTACTCTATATAAATGCTGTGCTTTCAAGTTATATTTTGCATTGTATCCTCCGGTTTTTGTCATTGTGGTCATTTGCTGTTTTTTGTTATAGAGCTGAAAATATGTTGGTGTCTCGACTCGAAGTTAAAAACTGCGTCAAGTTTTATCAAATGGCAGATGCTGTTGATGCCCAAACATTGCGCCAACAAAGTTTAGAACTAATCACATTAAATTGGGTAGTTCTATAGCCATTTCTAATTTTGTAGGCTTCACTATGCGAGCGAAAAAACTGTAATTATGTTGTATTATCCGTAAGCCAAGCGGTAGGGGCAGACGTGAAAAATGATATTATTATGAATCTTTCGAAATTTTTGTCTTTTTGATGATTGGAAGAAGAAATAACTGGTCCTATTGTTCAAAATGTGATTAGTAAGACGTTCCTCAGTGTATAGATATTGTGTTGTTACCATTTTTTGCTTAGGAGGAAGCTGTGAATGTTTAGAATCTCAGAATAGCGAAAAATAAGTTGTTTTTGAAACGGGCCTATCGAACCAGCGGAGTTTACCCTAATAGCGCTGCGGGAAAACTCTTGAAATATGTTTTTGTCTGTCGTTGGGTTATAGCTCATCTTTGTACGGATGAATTTGCACAAAATGCATACCTTTAGTCGAATGCTGTGAGATCCAACATCATCTTTCTGGTCGAAATGGCAAAGAACTAATTTTTTAGCCTTTATCAAATCCGGCCATACGGGTACCAGTATTTCGCAGCCCATATCTCGTGACACCGGGTTTTTTTACTCTGAAACTAGGGGTCAGAGATCTAAGGTCATCTCTCATCCCTAACAATGGGAAGAGGCCTATAGTAAGGGTAAACACCATGTATTTTAAGAGAATTCGGCAAAATCTTAGTAAAAACATGGAAAATCAACAAAAATATTGCGGAAATTAGGGAAAAATTGGGAAAATATGGTGAAACAAAACTTGTGGCGAACAAAAATGAAAATTTTAATGGTAGTGGGGAGGTGTTATCTTACGGGTCCCTCAGGACCAATCAGGCGATAGCACATCCCTTTGTCCTATGAAAAATCGATAATATCAGCTCATCTAGACCTGCAACATTGCTGAACAAGAACAACAATTTTTTGTTGGACCACTCCCCGTGAGACGTTTTTTGAAGACGTCCCGGACGGGTAATGAACATGTTTATGTCTTGCCATGTTGAATAAAATTCCATAAGATCAAGCGCGAAGGTATCCCAGTATCTAACATTTGATTGCAGAATCGTCGCCTGTCTTGTTTGGTTTTCCTCGCTCTGTTTATTTAAATTTTATGACAATATTACTTTGTACAATAATTTCAATGTATGCGTTTATGATATGATCTCTCAGATCGTTAGTAATAAAGAAAAATCTAAATTGTATAAATGTTTAGCTTAATGTGAGATTTATTTAAATCTGTAAACGTAATTCTACCAAAATCATTGGACACATTATTCCGTAAACGCTTGATACCCACCTTATATTTTGAAAAATGTGTTGAAGGCTGTTAATGTGATTTGAAATTAATTTATTTGGCTTCATTGTTTTACACTTGTGTATGCAGTTTATGGGAATCTACAGCATATCTCGTGCCATACAAAAATGACGTCTTTGGAGCTAGCAGTGACCATTTCTGACCGGTATTGTCGCTGAAGGTATAAGATTTGCTTGTATTTTTGGTTGATCAGTTAGCATATATTTTACAGGTATAACGATGGTTTTTTGGGTTTCAGTATTTTGGTTAATTGTTCGAACTATATAGTTTTTGAGTTTATTTGATTTAGGATCAGTTTACGTCAGACGACTTTGAAGAAATGAACGCTCCGTTGTTATACAAAATGTTGCGATCACGAACAAAGTTTACTCTGCACTCGGCTATCAGATTAAAACGTGAAGATGTAGTTTTCCTATATTTGGTTGATTTTGATCAAGAGGTTGGTATAGTTATTCCTATTTTGAAAATATTTCTAGCAATTGAATATATTGAAAATTTGGTCGCTTACTATCGACATGCTAAAACATGATGTTTATCGGCAGCCGTCGTAGCCAGGTCAACGAATCAGGATGGTATGTAATCGGAGTCCTTAGTTGCATTCTCTATATTGGGCTTAGATTTTTTTCATTTCTTCGTTTATGGCAAGAAAAATAATTCGTTAATGATCATAGCCATATCATTTTTATTTCTTCATATCCTTAATGCAATGCCTCAGGCAATTTTAAAGGTAGCTTTTTAATAATAATTTTAAATCATGGCCGCAGCTTTGTGTTGATTGTGAGTCATTTAACTGTATCTAAATTTTTGCTGCTTAGTATATTAGAAATAACTACAATATTGTCAGGCGAAAACAGAGTTGGTTGTAGACTTATAGAATTTTGTATCATTACTACCATAACATAAAATTGTTGCTTTGTTCCCTGCATAAATTTGTGTACTGTAAATAAACGAAAAAAAGGAGACCTGGTCAGCTTTAAAAAGAAAATGGAAGTATTTTTGATGCTAATTAGCCGGTAACCCGAGACCATAAAATGAAGGGCGTTTCGGATTCGTGGCCTAGCGCCATTTGATGTCATACTAAAATCGACCGCCTAAAGCCACATTCTGTAGAATCAACGCAAACCTCTTCACAAAATGATACATGAAAATATCGCTGTAATTATTGGTTTCTCTGTAGCCTGGAATCAAGAGATCGTGGCTCAAATTTGCCAAATGGCCACCCTAGGCATTGTCTGGATATTACAGCGTTGTGGATAATATAAGCTTCCCAATTCATATCCTGATATTCTTGCCCATCTACATTATAAACTTTGTATCGTTTTCATGTGTCCACGTAGAAATTGACTCAGCGTTGCTTTATGTAATTTTAATTCACCATTAGTCGCACAAGTACTACGTATTGCTTGCAAAATGACTATCGTTCGCTTGAAAACAATACGTGCTAAAATTAAATTTTATTATTAACTTTAATAATAACAGAAATTATTAACTAAATATACTGGCACCACATACTCACGGCTTGTTTGTAAATTATTCGCAGCTCAGTTTCTCCAAAGGAGGCTGTCAATTCTGGCTCGACAGTGCTTAGAGTGATACTTGATGCCGGCCATACAAACTGTTGTTGGTAAAAGAACTTCTGTGAATATCTTTCAAAATCTTTCGATAGTATATTGTTAGTAAAATAAGTGGCTTGTAGGTAAATAAACAAAGTTATTCGGCAAACGTCAAAATAAATTATAATGTGCCGTGGCTATCCTCTTCAATCCTTATTGCTACATAGATGGTTCCTGCACCAACTGTAGGCTTCATTCGCACTACACTGGATAGAGTTTAAGTAAAATTATTATATTTTGTTGTTTTTAATAATAGTTTTTTAGCTTTCGACGAAATTGAATGAGGTGGACGACGATGGTGATCTTCCGCTTGGTTTAGCGCTCTTTACGAATCAAAAATCTCTCTCGAGTAATCTATTATCACATGGCGCAGACATAGATGCTTGCGATAGTAGCAATCGGACATGTCTTATTCGATCAGTTGACGATGGTTAGGGTTATGTTTTTGATAGAAATGCATAGATGCTTAAAAATAGAATTTTACATTACGTAATTTAAATAGTTTTAAAATTTCGAGCGAGCCGCTTGTTTGAGGCTCCCTCGCGACTTGCTCGAACTCGCTCGCGGGATATGCCCAGTCTGGCGCGTACTGCACATTGTAGTTATTTGGGTTTTACCTTTAAATTTTGTGTCAGAATTTTTATGGTTTTTTTCCTTTTTCAATTTTTTTATTTGCGCAATGTTAACATTTTAGATAATCGGGGTTCCGGCGGGCCTCTGTCAACAGGGGATATCTCGGGGTCTGTTCAACCCCGAGTTTGGGTGGGGGAGATCAATAGTGGGCAAATATATTATATACATATTGTATATTAACATTATGTATTATTGAAACGGAGAGAGGGGAGTGTCCACTGAGGGTGCTAGAGGAAAATCGTGAAAATTTCTTTATCTGTCGCTGTCATATATGCCTCGTTTTCAGATGGACGGATTTCGACCATTTTTTTGTCCGATAGCAGAAGTGATGACGATATGCCAAGTTATACGCCAACGGCTCCGAGCTCCGACCCCATCTTCCTGTTCAAAATGGCAAAAACCGGTTTTTTGCCAAATCTGGCCATATGGGTACCAGTGCTTCATAGCCGATATCTCGTGACACAGACTTCGCATCGAACCACTATGCGGAATTAATTCAGTGAGATCTAAAACTTTGGTGTCTACGACTTTTTTGTGGGACCACTCATTGGCCCGCTGTGGACCCGAATATGGTTCGTCGGCCCTTTGCCAAACATAGAGATTTTTTAAATTTCGAGGTGTTGTTGCTTGTTTGCCCTATGAGCGCCTATTGCGTTCTCAAACTCGCTGAATACTATGATTTTGCTATCTAGAGTCTAACTTTAATATATTATACCTATTCATGGTATTTGAAGGGTTTTACGGTCGATGAACCCGATTTCCATTGTGTAGTGCGTTTTCATTTATTTGATAATGCATTGTGTACGGGGCATCAAGCATAGGCACAACAACCATGGGGCCCGCGGGTGGCACAACTTTTTGATGGCCCGGGACCCAAGCAAACCATAGTTGGAACGGTTGCTGCTGTGAAGATAACAATAAGATTGTTTGAAGACAAAAGCGCCGATAGTGAGCTTAAGCAGTATTTTTCAATTATTGACCCAGCAGTACTGACTTTGAAGGAGCGATTCACCCACCAAAAAATATGCAAAGTATGGTGAGGTGTAAAGCGTCGTTTTGTCAGGTAAACCTAACTCAACAACGAGCAACCTTTTCGACAGTCAGTTGCATATGTTCTGGGCATAAAACGACTGTCAAACTGTAAGCGAAGCTGTAGGAATGCTATTCTCAATGCATTATCAATAGGTCGAACAGCTAATCCGTCTATGCCTTGTTGTACCGGCGTCTTTTTGCGAAGCTGAACACAGATTCAGTTATTTACGCCGTCTAAACATTTGGCTTAGAAACAGCATGGGACGGTCGAGATTATGCAATGCTGCGGTTTGTCACGTATATTAAATTTGATTGGACAATTTGAGTATTGACGCTATCGTTCGCCCAATTATCGAAAGAAATGAAACACGCCAACTGATTTTTCAAAAATGAATTTCGGGACATTTGAGGTGACAATCCTTATTAACATTTTATTGCGCTACAATTGTATAATCTGTTGGTTAACACGTGGTATTCGGGTGATAATGGAGACTACTGACTTGGGCCCCTTCATTATTTTAAACGCGGTTGCGCCACTGGTATTAAGAATGGTCTATATAGGTATTTCTGAAGGTCGAAAACAATAATTTGGTTACCTACAGCCCAGCATGCATATTTCTTGCCTTTTCATAGGTTTTGAATGGGCTTAGCGTCAATGAACCCGGTTTTCAGAGAACTAGCATCTTTCTTCAGGCGTTTGGTAACGTATTGCTACAGGTCATCAAGAACCGTCTGTATAGGTTTTCCGGTACGCTGAATACAATTGTTTGGTTATCTTGGTTCCAGCACAAATACCTGATACATTGTCAGTTGTTTTCGATGGGTTTAGGATCGACGAGGTTTTAGGATCTTCAATGGGTTCAGGGTTCAAGAGGTTTTAGGTTATATGTATACATCAGACGAAACATGTTTCAGGTGATAAAACATCATAACTTAAAAATGAAACCACATCGCTCTGTTTCACTGTCGCTTGCGAGGTACTAGTATATGTATATCGTGTATATATTTACATAATATGTCGTTTTGTACACTTGGCTGCGTCAGTGTCACTGCATTCTACGACTGAGATAGGCAAAAATACCGGAGTTAGCTGAAAATTCACCGTACGTTAGTCGGAGATAAACATTTCTCGGGGTCAAAATCAGAATATTGAGGGGTTAATATTTCAGGAGCGAGGGGGTGGGGGAAGTGACCAAAAGGGGTCAGCGTCCGGAGGGGTAAGCCCCTTCCGCCTATAGCGGGCACCCCGCCTTATAGCTCTGCCGACTCTTTCAAAAATCGTGTAGCTTCTATTTTTTGCTGGCACCAGCGTTGCTAAACACATAGGAAGTTCCAAGAATGCTAAGTGCAGTCAGATTTACTGTTTTGAAATAACTTCGATCGCTTGATGAATCATAAATATTTAAATGATATTGGTAAATATACCATTATATTTTGTTAACCGCTATAAAATCCGCAGGCTTAGGGGTAGGAGGAAATGGTGGCCATCTCTAATTGGTTAAACGCGGCCGCGGCCGGCGATCTCCCAACTAAAACGCGGCGCCTTCACGGATACCATTTCGGACAATTATATTTTTTTGACTGACATTGAAAAATGCCGCGGTGACAATGCAGATTTATTAACTAATAATTTAGATGTCAAATTATCAAAAACAGAAGGCATTCGAATCTTAAAAATTGATTTTGAGTTGTTTCTGACTATGTATAAGGTTGCTTTTCAATGAACGAAAGATTTTGTGTACTAGCGACCAGTGCAACCATATTTAGGCTTTACCTTTACCTGCAACTTATCTAGAATATGTGAGACCTACGAAATTTACGCCTAGTTTTAGAAGATCTGATGCATTATTTTGGCTGTCAAAATTTTGGTCTATTCTGGCTTTTTTATTTTGATAAATGACTATTAGTTCCACAATTTTTAATAAGCATCGAAAATTATTGTATTGTAATAATTAATAGCTGCCATTTTGAAACCTTGCGATTTACAACCAAAATAAATTTGATATTATCCACCATTTCATATATTTTAAAAATAATTATGTAACATAAAGGCAGTACATAAAGTAAATCAAATATAGATTATTTAAATTAGCAAGAGGAGTTTTCTCTAATCGCGGATTTCTTCAGTCTGTAATCAGCAACCTATCTCATGGTTTATTTATTTTCGAAATTTGTTAGAACAGCAGTGATTATCGATATATTTTTCAATTTGTATAAATCTTAGCTGGTATAATTTTTTTGATCAAAAATTCGAAAGACTTACACCGATTGACTACATTGTCATTTTGGCCATATTACTTAACAAGGTAAAATTTGTTTCACGCCTCCATCGGGCATATCTTTACTACTGTGGAACGGTATAGAAGCTTGAAATACTAAGTTTGACACTGAAACAGTGAATTTTTAGTGTTTTTCAGTTTTGTTGCAGATATAATATGATTCAGACGAGTTATATGCATTCTGGGCTGTTCAATACGATGACAGCAATAGCGGATGCACTGTGCGAATCTATACATCAAGCACTATAGCCATACCGCATGAGAAATAATAACCCTTAAAATTATTTAGTTTGAAAGTCTTGATTAGCAAATTTTGAATGTTTCTGTGGTTCTTTTTATTGGAGGTATAAATAAAAGTCACGTTGATAAGCCCACTATGTCGCAATTAATTTATTATAACCGTTTTACGCTACTGCTGCCTTTCTGAGACTATGAAGGGGTTGGGAGGCCTAATTTTGGACCTCAAGTTAGTCAAATATTTGTTTAATTTGGAGAGGTTCTATGTTGGTAGGCAAGATTTGTGTGGTTTCATGCTACGTAAAAAGTTATTCCATCATCTTCCGCTCGAAACAGCGGGTGAAGATCTGGTATGACCGAGAAGGGGCCCGAAGAGTCACATTTATTGTATCTCGACAACTGGTGTAGATGTGCGAGTTAAGTGGGGCTCCATAAGCCTCTATAAGACTATATAGTGCTTTGGTACGCGGTTCACCTAGGATGCAGGATTTTTTAAAAACAATTTTTATAAAGGGTCTTACGAGACCCAAATACACGAAAATAGTAATATCTCCGCAACCGATCGCACTATATGGGTGCTTTTGCTCTCATTCTTCATTTTAGAGCAACTTATTCTCTGTACGTATTTGCAGTGCGCTGCTATTTCTCACTGCAGGATTAGGCCAAAACGGGTGCTTAGATGGCCTCATGGAACCCAAAATATCTCCGCAAACCGCTGAGCAATATGGGTGCCTTTGGTAGAACAATTCATCCTCTATTTAACAGAAAATGGATTGTCGGGTTAGGTCAAAACGGGTTTTTGAATGATATCATGGGGCCAAAAATTCATGTAAACGGCATTATATCCCCAAACATCCGAGCTACAGTACTCGCCAGAAACAAGTACAGTTAATTCGATAACTTCATGTTGTTCGAATTTTGTTCTTCGAGGCTTGTTTGGAATTTTGGCGCGCTTTTTTACCTTATTCTAGAGCTGTTCGAAGTTTGTGCGAACAGTTTTCCAGGTTTGTTCAAGAATATATAAATTTTGTTCGAATTATGTTCGATGTTCGTTCGTTCAAAAGGTAACACTCATTATTTCTGGCGAGTACCGTATATGGGTGTTACTAGTCTTATTTTGTAGAGCAATTAGTTCTCTAACTACTTGCAAATTGAGTTTGTAAATGTTTGATAATCTGGTATATCTTCCTAACTATTCGAGCATGATGTCTGATATTCGACTAATCTTGTAATGGTGATTCTCAGTGCATGCTTGTACGTCTCACTAAATTATATATTCGACACTCAGAATTAACGACATTGACGATAAAACTAGCTAATAATTTAGAGATGTAACGGCATTGAAATTGGTCGACGAGAAAGACTGATAGCCACAATGCTTTCTGAAACTAAACTGTATAATAATATTGGTAAATGGCATGTGTATCATAGTGTTGAATTGATATCAAATATCGCACCCCTACATTTGAGTTGTACTACTACTAGAGAGGGTGCATTACAATACCATCTATGTCATAACTGTGTACCTGCTGCAAGCAATTCGGAAACAAAGAAAACACTAATGAGCATGTGTTGCTATTAATATCGTAGATTGGCTGGTCTTACAAAGTTAGAAGTATTATTTAGGATTTTACGAGGCGGCTGTTTACCTAATTGCAAATGGTGCTAACGTTTCTTTGCTGCAACCAGGGACAAATCGAACAATTTTGCATCTTATTGCTATGGCATCTAACGATGATGAACGAGATCTGGCATCGGGTTCTTTTTCGACAATGAAAGCAGAGAAAAACTGTTTATACGAAGAAGTTGTGACATCCGCGCTGTCGGCTAAAAATCTGGATATAAATATACAAGATTGGATGGGCGAGTAAATATCATCTTTTACGTATTGCGGTTTAGATTTTTTGGTAAAACGCGCTGATTTATCTTTACTTGCAGAATACCAATTGAAACTCCAACTATAATTTTTAAATTAAGACTGTAATTGGATCCCTTTGAAATCTATAATGTTTTCTTGCCAAGACTTTTTAAACGCATTAAGACAACTGAAACATAATCTACTATTGGTGATTTCGAAGCGGGTAGCATTTTCGGATGTAGCAGGGCAGTTAGCCGTTTAATAGTATGTCAACCGTGCTCAAAATATGACACTGTATTTGACGTGCCTAAATCATTTTGACGGAAAAAACTAAACTGAATCCTGTTTCGCATGGTTACATTGCGCTTGGCAGGTACTGTGTTGCGTACAGTCGATAATTTGAAACGATGGCTGCAGCTGTCAGATAATAATGCTGAATATACGTTATTTTGCGAAGTTTTAGTAATGATAAGAGTGCAATATGAATTATTTAACTTATTGATTCACAAATAGTTATTGCTCAAAGGTCTCATTCAGCAGTTTCAGTGCTTGAAAGACTGATTAAAATCAAAATATGGCTTCTAAAGTTGCAGACGACTAGAGCAGTTTTGGGTCTTTATCACTCTCTTATATCAGTAAAGATTACACACCATTATTCAGCACAGCGATCCATCTTGCCATCAAACATAACAGAAAAGAATTGTACGATGCGTTCGTGAAAGCGAGTAATCCCAACCCTGATCTGAGTATTTGCAACAACGACGGATTTACGCCGTTATGGTATGCACTGAATAGTGTTGCTGATAAATATTTTGGCGTTGCTGAGTCGTTGCTACAATTAGGAGCAAATGTTAACGACATCCACAAGAATACAGGCTAGTGTTATTTTTCGCATCACTGGCACGGTTTCGTAAAACTTTTCGGTCGGTTCGTAATATTTTGCTTATGCTTCACACAGATTGTTGTGTTTTATACATAAATATAACAATATAGTTGTATGCGGCCAACATGGACCGGTGGTTTTAAATGTTTTCCAAGGCCAAAGTGAAAAGTGACGACATCAAACTGTTTCTATTATATATTTTCTGTAGATAAACACGGTACATCTCTTGTCTTGAGAGTACCTTGGCATGCGTTACAATCGAGGTAACTCTATGCACATTACCGTCATGGTAGCACCCCATATTTTATATAATTTTTATATTCTCCAGCTAGCACAATATATCACCCGTTGGATCTCCGGCCCGCTAAAGATAAAGGGATCGAGCACAATAACGGAAAATATGTGGTATTTAATTTTGAATAACTACAGACCGTTTCGAGCAGGCAATCTATATAGACTTTGCTGCCAAGGTAATCTTGAGGGGTCAAAATGTAATGCGTGCCATGCCGTTCTCGACATACTAACCCATATCCTAAACTTAGGTCCTTATTTCAGACATACACTAAACCTAAGCATAACTCGGGGAGCTCTAAGCCGCCCCAAGAACCCATCACTCTAAGCTGGTCTTTTTCTAACGATATAACGTATTGCCCCTCAGTGTTACATGGACCCACTTTGGTGTACATGGTGCACTCAATTATTCTGTTAAGAAGATATGTGGCAATGTAATTCTAGCCTGTCCACAGCCCTCCGGAAAGTGGGCTGGCCTGTGCACTGTGAGGGGGACCCCCAACTTTTGAAATGCCCCATGTACGTGAGATTTCCCCCATGTGCGTCACCCCACCCTGCCAAAACCACCATGTTCAACTAATTCCAAAAATTTTTTATGTCTGAAAATTTACGTTTTTTGTTTGCAAATTGTTTTTTAAACCTTTAACCATTATTTAATAAATGGTAATATTAATATTGTAATATTTGTAATATGGTAATAAATTATAATATAATGCTAAAATATCGTTTTTTAGCTTGAAAATACATTCAAATACAGTAAAATTGCATGAAGATATATCATAACTTGTGGTAATTGATGTTTAAAAACAATTTGCAAACAAAAACATAATTTTCAGACATAAAAAATTTCTGGAATTAGTTGAACATGTGGGGTTTCGCCCGAGTGGTGGACGTACATGGGGGAAAATACCACGAACATGGGGGATTTGGAAAGTGGGGGGTCCCCTCAATGTGGACAAGCCAGTAATGGTTAAACTGAACAGACATGAATTTGGTAAGCTTAACTGGATTGAATTTATTTTAACTAAACGCAACGATACTGCAATGTTTCAAACTTATAAAGAAGCGGTTGTTGGATGAACAAGCTCAATACATAACTGTTTTGAGAAAAAATTATTGATAATTCGTGAAAAACGTTTTGCCTTTGCAGGAAGGAGATTAATCTGTGGGTGGATGTATGCAGCATAGTTTTTTTACGAATACTATGTAGTGTGAATACGTTAACTATCAACACGAAAAATCAAATTAATGCAGTTGTCAAATGCCCTGAAAGATTGTACACGGCCGAAGTTTTTTCGTTGCCTGGGGTTTCGTAGGCTTTTCTCCAAAGATTTTTATTGAATTCGGCATGTTTACGAGGAATTCTTACTTTTGTGGGCGAAACGAGTGCTTGGATACCTATCGACGACCAGTGCACATATTTCAAACAAATTGGGTTAATTTTGTAGAGGAAGTAAGGCTCAATACGATTGTGTATTATGCTTTTCCACAAGATTATCCATGTGACATAGTGTTAGGTTTCATATATGTTTTTCGAAGGGCCCACGCGAGTTGGAATACATAAAAACCGCCAAATTTACATAAACTAATTGAGATTTATGACAGTGAAATATTGAGGTGTCGGGTTCATTTGAAAGTGTATTACAATTAGCCCATAAGACCCCAAATGGAAAAAATTATCCCTTCTGTATAAAGAAGATACTTTGGATGGTATTAGGATCACATTGCCTCGCAAATATAGCTTGTTATAGTTTCTGTGATGTGTTATTTACAGGGTAAAATATGTTTTAAAATGTGCGCTTGAGATCCGAAGTACACAAAATGAGCATGTTTTCACAGCAATCGGAGGCATATTTGCGATATTGAACTCATTTTATAACGCATTTCCAGCTCTTTGTAAACGCTTGTGACTCGTTACAGCGATGGAGTCTCTTGTAGGCAGTCTAGATAGGTTTTAAAATGGGAATATGATGGCGTCGTTCACTACATTCACCACCGGGTGTCACACATATACCGACTCTCTGCTTGCACGGATGGATCGCAGGATAGCGCACAGGACCCAAATATAAAATGAATAATCAAACAGTTCAGATGACCATTGCTTATATTTTTGCATTTCTTTGCACATGCTGATCTGGTCATGGTCATGATAATGTCATTTTTGGGCGGAGCTCGGCAAAGCCGAGCGAAGCGTTTATATTTTCTGTCTGGGAGCGAAAAAGTCGATGTCCGTTCGTCTTTCATGGATCTCAAGAACCACTGAACCGATTTAAAAAAATTTTTTTTGTTTGAAAGCCTATTATGTCAGAGTGTGCACCTGATATTTGGGATTAAAAAATTTTGAGTGGTTAATTAGTAATTAGCTAATTAGTTAAGCTTATGCAGCTAAAGAGAATTTTGCAATATTTGTGTTATTTATTGAAATAGAATCGTTTCGATCAAACCATTATAGGTTTTTGGGTCGAAGAATTCAAATATAATATTTTTACCAATGATGAAGCCCTATGCAATGTAGTTACAAGAAGATAAAATTGAGTACATTCGTAATGCCACAGCCCAAGCTCCGCTCACAAATGTAGTTCCACTACCGACTAGTCTGGTAGCTATGTGACAATAATAATTATTCTGATTGTTAAAATTTCATGTTCATTTTACTGGCAAATTCGTTCGAGTTTTGCACCGCTATTAAGACACCGTTACCTGCGCGGCATACCGAAGAGTAATTTCGGAAGTAGCGCGCCAAAGTTTCGTAACCCAGATCACGACAGTATACTAAACACAATCAACTCGACATTATTTATACTATACATTACTTTTTGTTTGTAGTACCATTTTTTAGCTAGCTGAGACATAATTGTATAACGTTTTTCGTGCAATGAAACTGCACATACGGCTGTGTAGTTTATGTTTACTAATAATTGATACGTAGAACTCTTGCTTTAGACGGTAAAAATTAGCATTCAATAACTATTGGACTGCCGGTTTCACAAATATTGTTGCGGATGGCGGTCCAGATTTATAAGATTGGGTAGCCGGAGTGCTTTTGGGAACGCAAATTGGTCTTAATTTTAAACCATGTAATTTTTATCATTTGCGCTATTCCACTTAAGTAAAATGTTTTTATAAGAACCTCCACAACGTATTTACGATTATACAGGTATTTATTAGAAATTTATATGAAATTTCGTTCTTCTTGAAGTTATCAGCACAGCACTACGGACAAAGGCATAAATATGCCATTTTACTGCTAGATTTAATGTTACCCTGAAAGGTAATGTCCTATATCTCTAGCGGTTGCAGAGATATTACCATGTTTCGTGCATTTAGAGTGCTAGTGTCCATTGAAAAACGAATTTCGATCCAACCCTACAATGTAAACTGGCTAGTCCAAACCTCGGAAATTATAGCCGGTGGCGGCCCACCTGCCGGGGGGTGCCGGGTTTTGCCGAGGACCACTTTTTTGCCGGATTTTGTCGCGTTTAGGCATTTATTTTTCTCAGCAGGGGCTTTGAGCCGCGGGGTATCCGAATTTTTGCCGGTGGGCAGCCGAAAATGTCGGAAAGCCCCCCGCCCCTCCCCGCACTTTGGACTAGCCAGGTAAATAGTGACAATAGCAGCATTCCATTTGCAACTACATAGAGAATGAATTGCTCCACAATATCAGACTAAAACACCTATATAACTCGTTTGGTTGCAAACATATTACCATTTTCATGTATTTTGGGTGTCATGCGCCCATTTTAGAACGCGTTTTACAAAATTCATAGAAGACATCATAACAGAGCATTACATACGGATATCTACACCTGTTGTCGAGTCTTATACAGCTTAATATGTAACATAATACTGAATGGTTTTGGCACTATACACTGTACAATAATTATTTTATTTTGGATGTTTGCGAACTGTTAGTTTCAATGCCATTTTAAAATAAACTTGGAACTACAGCATTATTGTCTTGTTTTGCTTGTCAGCACCGTGTTTTACATCTAAGCGTAATAAACCCACGCATTTACATAAAGAACGTAATATTTGTTTTTCTATATTCATGACTCCATTCTCTGATTTCCAGGTGTTGGTCGGTTATCGAAATTTTGATTTCCGGTGTTCTTCATGAATATGCAATTATAATGTTGACGTTGGACCCATGTAACCACCTGTACCCCCACTTCAGAAAATTTTTGTTGCCGCACTGGCAAACGCTATTGCCATTAGGTTGTGGATTTCAGGAAATAGTTTGCTTCAACTCTGTATTGATGCCAGTAACGAGGATGCTGCTATGTTTTTGCTTTCAAAACCCGGTATAGAAGTGAATCACAAAAACCACAAGGTATATATATGCTGTCAGTATTTGCAATTTTATATTGTCGTTTTCTTACTTTCTTTTCATATTTACAAACAGCCTTATACATAAAATGATATAATGTATAGTATTCGCCCAGAATTACCGTAGACTTTGGAGCGAACAAGCGTCGAACAAAATTTATTATTTCCCGAACAAATCGGGAATAAAATTTGATCATATGTCGAATAAATTTTAAGAATGTGGCCAATAAGTTTCGGACAAAATTTGAATTTTCTGGGAGGGTTATCGAATTAGAAAATAAGTTTTCACTTCTGCAGAAGATTGGGAACTGTGTAGCTCTTCCGCAAATTCCGGGAACGAAACCTTGCCATTGATATTATTCATGCATCTTTTTATTTTCTTCAAAGTAGTATCTTGTTAGTTTTGTTTGTATCGCATTGAGCAGATTTATTGACGAAGCGGAGCTTTTTTGTTTTCGTCATAGCGGGAAAAATCGGCACCGTCCATCGAACTTCTCAATATCTTCTTGGCCGATTAATTTTTTTGTTTGAAAGGCATAATATAGGTCAGGTGAAAGACATATAGATTTTGTCAAAATTTGCTTTAGTTAATTAGTAATTAATTAAACGTGTTAGCCTATTTTAGCATTTTCAAACAAAAATTGTGCTTATTTTTCAATGAATAATTAGTGTAAAGCTTTTATTTTTGTGCGTGTACTACATCTCGCCGTGTCGATTATGAATCTTGTTATCTTGTTTATTACTATTCGAGGATGCGAAAAACATGCTAATTAGTTATTTAGTTAATTACAAATTAATTAGCTAATTTTTGAAAATTTAAGCGTGCTCAGAAATGAAAAAATGCACCTGGTGGTTTTATATGTCGCTGATCACGAATATGATATTTCTGAAGCTCTAAAACTTACAATAATAATAATAATAATGCATTTATAAAGCGTCCTTTTTGCTGATACCGTTGCAAAACCGCTGAATACGATGACAGTAACAGTACCATATTTTTGAAATTATGAAGGTAAGACCTACGGAAACAGAAATGTTTTAAACTTGACCTTATACGCTAATTAGTTAAGTAATTAATTAGCTAATTACTTAATTTTGGTTATTGCAAATTTTAAAATTGCTGATTTTTTGCGCCCGGGGGTTTTCGATGTCGCTGATCATGGATATATGACTTTTAAAGCTCTATAATTTTATCATTTGTGCTAATTTGTTAATTACTTAATTAGTTGATATTGCTAACTAATAATCTAATTTTTAGCTAGGTAAACATTTGTACAGTGGGCTTGACATCAAATGTATAAAACGTGATACTTAGTATGGATTGATTAAATATTTAGTTGAAATACATGCATACATAAATGAAGTATAATATATTTTACCTATTTATCCGCTCACTTTTTGTAATTTATTACGTTTACTAGTTTAAGTAGTATCTGCCATTACGATTATTATGCGATACCTGCAGAACTAATCTGTATAGCAACTCCCATCTTATTTACCTCTTTTGCTGTGGATTTAACCAAAATATTTGTATCTTTGCAATTGTATCAGATTTTATGTTTTATTTAATATCCTATTCATTTCGAGACTGGATTTTTATCGTTATTTATTGTTGCATAGTGCAAACCTGTTAAAATGTAAATGTTTGCAGATTGATTAGGTCATTCTGTATAAGTTGAAAACGCGTTTAAGTGATACAAGGTTAACATTTTACACAATTTGTCAATTTTTATGAAGGTTATTTGACACTTGCGTACATTACACCTTGGTGCACACACTATGATTGTCTTTTTGTCAAAATCTGAAGTGAATCTTTCAAAAAATTTTGTTTACTAATTAGACTATCATCGGTGTTTCCGAACTGGGGTTTTATGATGTACGAATGCCATTTTCTGTATTTCGCATGTTTGTCCGTGCTGATCAAATGATATGCTCAATCGGCGAGCCATGTTATAAAAAACACGGTTAGGAAACGTGCACAATTGTAACTGTATTGCGATCTAATTCGCAAAGTATTACGTCGAACAACATCAAGGAGACAGCGTACATAACGAATAATTGTGATTTGTGCTCGATTACCAGCTATAAATTCGGCACCGACGTAACAAAACAAATTAACTCACTTAATGTTGTTTCACGCATAATTTGCGTAATTGCACATGATTATGAAACTGTCAGAAGAAAATTAATACTTATTTTGGTTTCAAGCAATTGCATACTTAATAAAATGCTTTATCAACATTTGTTGTATACTGATGTAATAAACTTTTAGGGTGAGACAGCACTTCATTGTTGCGCAAAATCGGGTCTAATAAGCGTCTGCCGTCGCCTAATAAATGCTGGCGCTAATCCAAACGTGCAGACGTATGAAGATTCAATGGAACATGGTACATATTTAAAGACTCCTCTGCATTTCGCGCTGTCAAATTGTCAACGCGAAATTGTTCGAATCTTTTTAGATTGTGCCAGTAAGTGTTGATTTATTGTGTGTTTCCTGCTGCTATCGCGTTCGAGCCAAGAAGTTTTTACATTATTTTTAGAATTTGGTATACACCGACGTTTGTCTTTATTTGCGTAAATTGCCGTAACTAATTTAACTCAATTTGGTTTTCACCGACTACCGTTGGTAGTTGAGTATTTTTGCTTTCTTCATTTTATCAAAACTATTTTTTTCTTCGCTTTCTTCATTTTATCAAAACTAAGGCCACGTTGCTTCAGGGCACCCACCTGTAACATCGGTACGAATTTGTTCTGAAGGTAAACAAATTTTCCGTGTCGGAACCGTCATCCCTTCACAGCTTGTGCTTCGGCAAACCCTAACTAGCATTTGGGGACTTTAATACCTTAAAGGTATTTTCTATAGCTACCGTAGTATTTTTAAACTGGTTAACATTGCAAAAAATTTTTGGGTTATCTTTACGCACTGTAACTCATCACCTGGTGTGTGTACTATGCAATTTGAAAATTGACATGTAAAGAGATGCAGTTATCTCTTATGTAAGTCTAAGCTCTGTCGTTATTTTTTCTGAACAAAAACTGAGCTGTGGCGTATTCAAATCGGAGATTTAGACAAATTATCGCCGATTGAATACTTTGATAATTTGGGCATAATTCGGGTTCCTGAATACTCTAAATTAATTTTTTCTGGTCGTAAGCTAAACTGTAAAAAATGTTTTAGATTTAAATTTAATCTCATTTAGCTTAATAAAACTTTTAAATATGCCAAAATGAAAGTTTTTGACATCCATTAACGATTATGATTGTCATAAACGATTAAACCGTAGGTATGATGCAATCCATTTTAGAGCATTGAATAGTACGTACCAGAAATACCTTGCTTTTCGAATGAACAGCGAGCGAACATCGAACAACGAATGTGATAACATGGCGCTAGCAGTAATGTTTTCAGATGCGTACTGTAAACCAGCATTTAAGTACCTTTAAATTCAAGCTCATGTTATATCTAGCGATAACGAAATATGACAAAATGCTTAGTAATTTCGCTAAGTTAAACATCGGACGAACTTTATTCACTGACGAGCGAGCGGTATTTGAACTAATCGAACGCTGGAATTTAATTAGTGTTCAAGGAGTAACGTAAATTGCATCAACATAAGAAGCTTTTACTTTTTAATCATTGCACAATTTTTTAACATAGTGAATCAGTGTCTAAAGTCTGTAATTTCGATAGTATTGTGTATCTATGTTATTATTTGTCTAAACATATTATCGCACCGGGAGTTCGTTTGATTGACCGTTCACGGTCGTTTTTCGTTTTAAAGCAATTGATCATAACTAAACTTCCTTCGTTTTTTAGAGCTTAGTGCAGATTGTCTGTTGTAGTGCTGTTGTAGTGATTGTGAATGCGTTTCCGTCTCTGTGTGCGCGATCGGCCATAACTCAGCAAGTAGTTAACCGATTTTCATGATCTTGGGTTCATTCGACGAGTTTTTTGTTTTGAGGTCTGATTTCCGGGTCAGAGGTCAAAATGATGGTATCTTTAACCCCATTTTAGTACCCTACACGAAAGCAAGGCTATTTTTATTATAACTTTCGAATTTTTTTCTCTGGTTGCTTTTATTGCATACTAAAATGATAAATGCCGATGCCTCTTTTTGTTTTTCGATTAAGGCTTCGGTTCCAGAGTTATCGGTTTTGAGGTATGGCACCCTCGTGATTCTTCGATCCCAAATTCGAAAAGTTGTTCTGACGTCCTGGGCGGCTGAAAAGTTTCACTTGGGGGAACTTGGACAAACTCATTGCCGGTGTTAGCTTTGTTCTAACTTGTGCACTGTATGACATCCACATATAGCATATCGACGTATGCTATCAAGAGCTGATTGGCTGTGCACTTAAAAGGCGTAGGTGTACCTATGCTTCACTACGCTCTGCAATCTCGGCAGAGTTACTAGTGTATAATTTATTGTAAGTATGAGACAGGTTTACTGTCAGTCTAGTCTGGAGACACCGATCCAGGTATGTATATAGATGCTTTATTGACACTGGCATTTCCTCACATTCTGCTATTAAATTCAACTATGTACAAGCATTAACATGTGTAGCCAAGCTCTCCGGAAATTCATTTCGCTCCGTTCTGCTACACTTTGACTACTTATGCTGGCTTCTCCACAGAACCAAAATTTTACCTGTGAGTGCTTGAGCTGGGGACCACCAGATACAACTTTGGGGGAACTGAAAATACCTGGAAGTGCTTTGGGGATTGACTTGGTGGGAAACCAAATTTTGCCTGAAAATCCTGAGCTCCCTCCCCGCCTCTGTGGGTAGGCCAGTATTTATTGTTTAAGCAAAGAAAATGCATATTTCAACAGGCTGCACTTAGTTTGCTTAAGATTTTGTCACATATAGTCGAAATAAACAAAATAATACTGAGTTTTGATAAATCTGTTTCTTGTTAGGATTATCGTTTTGGTGTGTCCTGAAAATATCTGGGGTTCTAGGCGTTACTTAGGGAAGCCATAATTTACCTCGGGGAGCCGCTGAAATCGTGCGGGAGCTCGAAAATCCCGGGGGCCCTCTCTCTACGGAGAGGCAGCTATAATATATTGTGTAATAACCTATTAAAATGCGTTAAAACGACGTTTTCATCTACTTTCATCATCAGTGTATTTTAAGAGCATTCTGAAGGCAATGTTGTGGTGCCTGACTTCACGATAGCGGATGCTACTGGTGAAACAGCGCTTGGGATTTGTCTGTGGTCGGGATATTATGATGTATGACAATGATTTTTATACTATAATGTACTGGAAAGATTACTGGTTTTGTGGTTTTATTCTAAATATAAACATATCGCTGATGCGGCTTTTTCGTTTCGAAGGTTTACGGGAGCGTTTTTATAACGGTGTTTTTGCTCCAGCGATTTTCTGGAGAAACTATTTCAACTGATTTTGTTATATTTTACATTGATGTAGAACTGTGCAGTGTTAATCAGAGAAATAAAAGCTCTATGTTCTTGTCGATTTTCACACCTACAAAGCCACAACGAGCATATTAGTAATATACACTTTTTACGGCAATATGACCAGGCTAACTTCTTTTTAAAAGTATAATTATACGTGAGGCAAAAATTTGTATGTATTGTGTATGTCAATACGCTTGTTCGCAACATTGATCTACCTACTTTTAGCATTATTTAGAGTATACGTGAAAATCTATTTTGACAATGTTATGGTTCGTTTAAAATAGAAAAAAAGAACGGTTTTATAATTTCTTCTTTGGTTATAACAGTACCACCAGAAATTAAGGCTACATGCTGAATGCTATCCTGCTACTCAAAACATACAATCGAATAATTGGTACATCAAAAACATGTTTTTTGTTATTTTACTAACTGGCGCAACCCGTAGATATTTAAAATTTTGTAACCTGGGTTTTTAATCTTGGAAAACATGTTGACCGTTATTTCTCAGTTAGGCGTTAAGTAGACCTTTATTTCATAATTTAGTTATCCAGTGTTGAGTACTGCTGGGCCTCCGCAATGGAACAGGACGGGAGTGTGCCTCCAAAATCCAGATGCCCCAAGTCCGAATTTCTTCCGGGAATTGTTTGCTCCGAATGAAAAATATTACCCGTGTTAGAAGTTCCCATGTGACTAAAAGTTAGCAAAAATTTATGCCTGTCTGCAATATAGTATTTTTTAAGTATATATATTTATAAGTATTTTTCATCTAATAGTTTACCAATAATATTCTTAAAATAACACTTTCATTTTGCTGCTGTTGTAGTAATTTATTTACACAACGTTTTCTTCGTTTCACTAATGTAACCAAGGAGCAAGAAGTCAAACCCCCCTTAAAGTTGTGCCGCGCCCGTCTTTAACCCGAGGGAGGGGTTCTGTTTTGTGCCACGAGTTTTGAGACCCGCTGTGGACAGGCCAAAACAAGATGCTTCTTGTACTAAATATTTCGCATGCAATATAAGTAAAGGCACTGTATGATATGACTAACAAAGCATAAACACAATTTGTTCTCACACTAACAATTATTTTTCTGTACACATTTTCCACAATATTACAGACTGTTTTAGCATTGTTAAAGACATTTTTTCAACTAGATACTTTACCTACAATAGTTACAAAGTCTCAATTTGAACTTTTGAAAAAATTTTTTAATTTTTTCTCAATTTTTTCTATTTTTGTTTATGATATTAACGTGTGAATATATTTTATGTTCTGATAACGTGGCTGTTGTGTCATATTCAAGATTTACTCATACCCTTCCGGTTTAAATTCGCTGGACAGTTTCTTGAGTGTGACGCTGAGTTTTGCAGGTGGAATTTTGAAAGCGATGATATGATATTTCATGTACTTTATCGTTGAGATTATTTTAATACTTTATGAAGGAGATCATAATATATGTTTCGACACTCAGAAAAATGTCGTTCGAAGTGTTTTTAAATGGACATAGGGTTTATACTGGGTTTTATTCCTATTTTACTGGGTCTGATTAAAAATTGCTGGTTCTGGAACAGGGAAAATACTTGCACATACACAAATAATAACGATAAAAAATAAATTAGAAGTTTATACACACGCATATACATATTGTGTATATGGCGATTGAGGGCTCAGATTTTGGTAAAAGTTTTTTTTGCAGTTTGACTAAAATTGTGCGGAAAAACTGGGGAAATTATAAAGAAAACGGGGAAATATTGAATTTCAAAAATTTAACTCGACAGATAACTTTGGCAAAATGATGGTTTAAAGCAAAATTTGCGACAAAATCATAATGTGTGTAGGAATCCGATTGTAAAATATCTGGGTCTGATTAGAAAATTTTGAGTCTGGACCCACTCGTGGAGCCAAAATCGTAGGTGGTAAAATATTTAGATGGGGGCTCCTCACTGATCCTGGTATTTTGAGGAAGTCGTCCCTATCACGTGGGATAAAATTGCGATAAATGATAGAATGCCATTTGCAAGTAGTATTGCAAATTGCACCGATATTTAGCAATAATCAATGTTTTCGGTAGGCTCTAGTGCTTTTAACGTGTTACAATACGTTCACATGAGTGCATTTTGTTTCCTTTTTAGGCAATTTGTTAATGTGCGTTTGTTCAAGTTACGTTTTTCACCTTCTGAAAGTGCCTGTAATTCGTGGAAAAACATTGGCGTTTATGGAAATAGATTTCGTAGTGGCCACATCTAGGGGACACCAACAGTCCTCCGTGTAGGCGAGTACATTAAATTGACTTTTATCCACTTGTCCCGGTTTTCAGTGGGTAACTATTCACAGTAAGTAAATTTGCTTTCACGGACCCTGCTGTTTGGTAGATCTGCTATTGGCTGGTTGAGCAGGCTGATTACTTACATTTTTTGACACCTGTTTTTGCTCATAGATCGACTCATTTCTAAATACTATTATTTCTTCTTGTAGAAATTTTAATTTAGATTGCAAAGGACCTGATCCTCAGTGGAGCGACTGTCGACTGCAAGAATAATGAAGGCCTCACACTTCTTCATCGTGCTATAAGTCAGGCGGATGCTGAAGCGGCCCTGTTTCTAATCCAAAATAAAGCTGATGTTAACATTTTGTTAGTTTTAGTGTATTTGTTACCAACAATCACACATGTGACATTAACTGTTAAAACCCGTTTTAATTTTTCTAATGGGTTGTTGCTGCTCCAATTATCTTTTGTAGAAGGGTTTTCGTTCTTTATTATGACATTTTGAATAACTCAGCTTTAGTCTACCGGAGTTTGCACCCAGCGCTCCTAGTTGCTCGTGACTTATGTAGAGTCGTGGCCAATAATATTTGCAATCGAAATTATTCGAAGTCACGTTTAATCACAGTCTATCAAAATTTCGAGTTGTCGTAGTCGATTGACATTTCTATCTGTTATGTTCAATAGTTATTCGTTAGCTTTCTATTTTAACGTGAAATACTACCTATTATTGGTATTGTTTGACAGTATCGCGAGAACCGCGTCTTAATGTAGCTAAGATTTGGCCTTATTTGCTGGAATACGCTGTTGAGTTTTAAGAATTATCTTGGTAAAAAATATTTCGGATTCACTCTTTGCTATAGTGCTCATCACAAATGACTGTCGCTCACAACTCGCTCCAGAATCGCTCGTACAGAACTTTTTCTAAAAATAGAATTTATTATTAATTATAATTTTTTCGAAATCTCAAGCTTCGAATTTCGAAAACTCGTTAACGGCTCGCCGGAAACTCACTCGCAATGCTACGGTCATTTCTAATGCGTGCTGTATTTATTACCAGTTTTTCAATTCTCTGCAAATTTCAGCTGGATTCATGAAATGGTGTTGCATGAATTTGGTTTCCCAAATACCTGTAAATCCCAAAATTGTCAAAGTTCGGTACTTTTTGTGTGCAACTAAAGTAAATTACCTAATAAGTCGTTTCAAAAATGCTACAACGACATCTCCAAAAGCGACTTTATACATTTTACATATTAATTTATGATAGTTGGAGGAGATACATAATCGATTTTTGTAATAAAGAAGGAGCCCAAAATTTTGCGAGACGAACCCATCCCCAATTAGGATTATTATTATTATAAATACATTAGCACAACTTTTCTCAACGTAAAATTTGTTTAAACTCTCAGTATGACTATAATGGCGAGGAGTACCATTTGGCGTACTATTTCTTGCCTCCGCATGTTACGATTGCTGAATCATGTGCTAGCGATCATCGTTTTAGAGATTTCGACCATGGCGAAGGGTAGATAAGCCTTGCCTTGGAGCGAGGCAACATTGAGTTGAAATCAGTCAAAATTCATAAACAATTTAGTATTCCACAGTCGTGAAGTCTGCTATTGAACAGTGACAGCGAAGGAGCACCAACAATTTCAGGAGGCAGCGAGTTCCAGACACAAACAATGCGATGCGGGAAAAAATACCCTCGACAATCCAGACGAGCGATGTCGACAATTTCCATTTTGAAGTCATGACCACGAGTGCCGGCAAATCCCGGGACACAGTAATTTGAGAATTCGAGAGTAACTTGACCAGGGGTCATCCGATATACCAATATCAACTCCGAACTCTTCGAGCGGCTAAAGATTGGATACCGACATATTTAAGACGCTCATCATATATGGCTAATGCCGAAAGGTGGGTAAGAATTTGGTTGCCAACCGCTGGACTTTTTCGATTACCAATATATCTCTGTCATAGCGAGGTCATCAAACATTGACCGCATATTCAAAGTGCGGTCGAATTAGAGAACTATGAAGTTGAAGCCAGACAAACTTCCATCAATAAGAGGAAAGCAATTGTTTTTGGCTTGTCTGCGACCATAGCACAATGTTCCGACGATTTCATGTCTTCACAATAACACCTCAATCCTTACGGAAATCAACGGTTTTAGCACGTTTTTCACAAAACCATACATGGCACAGGGGTTGCCTGTGCCACAATGGATAACATGACTCTTCAGCTCGTTAATAGTAACGCACCATTCGTTACAATAATTAGTCAGACCGTCCAGGTCGAACTGAAGTGCATCAAAATCAGCATCTGGATCATAACGTAACACTTTGTGAGCAAGCGGAAGATCATCGGCGAATATAAAAACAGCACACGAAACATGTTCATCAATGTTGTTCACAATTATAATAAAGAGTAATGGTTCCAGGACGTAGCCCTGGGGGACTCCACTGTGGACAGTTGTCCAACCCAATCGCTATTGGAAGAAACCATTTGGCGTCAGGCAGTTAAATAATCTGTGAATCATCTGAGGAGGGCACCAGTAACTCCATACTGCCCTAGTTTGTGAATCAAAGCGGTGATATTTACCTTGTCGAATGCTTTATGGAAGTCTACATTTACTATATCAACCCAGTCGCCCTGGTCAAGACATCGTGTTGCAAAGTTCAAAAAATCCATAAGTTGGGTTATGGTCAACCTGCGAGAACGAAAGCAATTATTGTGAGAGTCATACTGAAGGTTGTTCTCAGTTAGGAATGTATTAAGCTGATCTTTAACAATAACTTCCAAAACCTTGCTAACACTGGCAGTAAGACTAATAGGGCGATAGTTGCAGCATCTGTTGTGATTGCCAACACACTTGTAAATTGGGACTATTTTTGCGTCACGCCACTGGAGACAAAGGCGCCATTGTCAAAGGATAGAATATGAAAAGATTTGGAGATAATTTGAGAACGAAAGGACAATGTCATGATTCTTGTGTGATAAAAGATGGTTGTACTTTTAGCATAAAAATCGCACTGTATGCGGTACTCTACAGTCTATAGGTACGGTACTCTATAAAAGACTGTTGCTGGTTCGCGGTTCCTTGGAGACGACCTTGTAGCTCGCTTGAAAGCAATTCGTTGTGAAAAAGAATTTTATCATTCTAATGTTGTTGAAATTTCGAAAAATGTGACAGTCATTCTTGGCGGGTACTGTTGTTGACGTATGTTTCGTGCTAAATTTTTGGCTCACAAATTGGATCACAATGGGGATAATTGTACATTATGGCAACTAGGTCGTCTAGTATTTCATCTGGGTCATTTTGAAATTAGATGCAAATCGAGCGCTAAGCATAGTAGTTGCTTTCATAAATCTCTAAGAAGAGAGTTTGTGAGTGAAAGAAGGAAAACCATAATTTACTGTCACGTTCCTTCTTCAGCTTAAGGGAAAGTTCGTCTTTTTCTTATGTAATATCCACGTGACGCTGCTGCATTACGCACTTCCAACGCAGTGCCCATACGACCCCGGCTATCGTGACTTCAAGGGCGGACCTGTTGAGTTTAAATTACTCGAATTTTCTTTCTTACGAGGGTCAGGCCCAAGGAATTACGGGGCTTAGCAAGCCGCAGGAGCGCTTCACAGGATGTGTTCTGATCCTGCCGGACGGGTTGCGCACGTAGTCTACGAGGTACTACCTTTGAGGTCCCCAGGGAGGTTGGCTCCGTCACCTGCTCACAGGCCAAAGAGACCACACCGCTATTTCCTATCCACGTTTAACCCGGGAAGTGTAAAATTTCGGGTGTTTGGGCTTGATTGAAATTGGTTCCCGCTTTCTCGAAACGGTTAACTTATTTAGCCAGTGGTTAACATTAATTTTCAGACAAAAAAGTTTTGGATTTAGTTGAACATGGGGTTTCGGTTGAGTGGGGGACGAACATGGGGGAAAACCTCACGAATATGTGACGAGGGATTTGGAAAGTGGGGTCCCTTTCCAAACACCCCCACTGTGGGCGAAGCCGACCTATTAGTTACGTCAACTACACTAATACAGCATAAATAGTAATATTATTTTACTAGTGTTTTAAAATAAATTACAGTTTTTTAACAGGTGTAACCGAAATGAAAAAACTAGCAAATTTTTATTCACACTGCTGTTTGTAGCTTTTATGTATTTAAATATCACGTGACGCTGCTGCATTACGCATTTCCAGACGTAATGCCCATACACCCCGGCTATCGTGACTTCAAGGGCGGACCTGTTGAGTTTAAATTACTCGAATTTTCTTTCTTCGAGGGTCAGGCCCAAGGAATTACGGGGCTTAGCAAGCCGCAGGAGCGCTTCACAGGATGTGTTTGATCCTGCCGGACGGGTTGCGCACGTAGTCTACGAGGTACTACCTTTGAGGTCCCCAGGGAGGTTGGCTCCGTCACCTGCTCACAGGCCAAAGAGACCACACCGCTATTTCCTATCCACGTTTAACCCGGGAAGTGTAAAATTTCGGGTGTTTGGGCTTGATTGAAATTGGTTCCCGCTTTCTCGAAACGGTTAACTTATTTAGCCAGTGGTTAACATTAATTTTCAGACAAAAAAGTTTTGGATTTAGTTGAACATGGGGTTTCGGTTGAGTGGGGGACGAACATGGGGGAAAACCTCACGAATATGTGATGAGGGATTTGGAAAGTGGGGTCCCTTTCCAAACACCCCCACTGTGGGCGAAGCCGACCTATTAGTTACGTCAACTACACTAATACAGCATAAATAGTAATATTATTTTACTAGTGTTTTAAAATAAATTACAGTTTTTTAACAGGTGTAACCGAAATGAAAAAACTAGCAAATTTTTATTCAACACTGCTGTTTGTAGCTTTCTATGTATATTAGATATCGACGTGACGCTGCTGCATTACGCAATTCCCAGACGTAATGCCCATACGACCCCGGCTATCGTGACTTCAAGGGCGGACCTGTTGAGTTTAAATTACTCGAATTTTCTTTCTTACGAGGGTCAGGCCCAAGAAATTACGGAGCTTAGCAAGCCGCAGGAGTGCTTCACAGGATGTGTTCTGATCCTGCCGGACGGGTTGCGCACGTAGTCTACGAGGTACTACCTTTGAGGTCCCCAGGGAGGTTGGCTCCGTCACCTACTCACAGGCCAAAGAGACCACACCGCTATTTCCTATCCACGTTTAACCAGGGAAGTGTAAAATTTTGGGTGTTTGGGCTTGATTGAAATTGGTTCCCGCTTTCTCGAAACGGTTAACTTATTTAGCTAGTGGTTAACATTAATTTTCAGACAAAAAAGTTTTGGATTTAGTTGAACATGGGGTTTCGGTTGAGTGGGGGACGGACATGGGGGAAAACCTCACGAATATGTGATGAGGGATTTGGAAAGTAGGGTCCCTTTCCAAACACCCCCCACTGTGGGCAAAGCCGACCTATTAGTTACGTCAACTACACTAATACAGCATAAATAATAATATTATTTTACTAGTGTTTTAAAATAAATTACAGTTTTTTACAGGTGTAACCGAAATGAAAAAACTAGCAAATTTTTATTCAACACTGCTGGTTGTAGCTTTCTATGTATATTAGATATCGACGTGACGCTGCTGCATTACGCACTTCCCAGACGTAATGCCCATACGACCCCGGCTATCGTGACTTCAAGGGCGGACCTGATGGGTTTCAATTACGCGAATGTCTTTTCCCACGCGAGTCAGGCCCAAGAAATGACGGAGCTTAGCAAGCCGCTGGAGCGCTTCACAGGATGTGTTCTGATCCTGCCGGACGGGTTGCGCACGTAGTCTACGAGGTACTACCTTTGAGGTCCCCAGGGAGGTTGGCTCCGTCACCTGCTCAAACGCCAAAGAGACCACACCGCTATTTCCTATCCACGTTTAACCCGGGAAGTGTAAAATTTTGGGTGTTTGGGCTTGATTGAAATTGGTTCCCGCTTTCTCGAAACGGTTAACTTATTTAGCCAGTGGCCCCCACTAGGGTCCGGCAAATCCCTAGACGTTTAACGTCGGATTCGCGCGTGCCTAAATTTCCTATTCTGTGTGCTCAGCGTGAGTTTACAATTTGCGGTAACTTCCTCTTATGAGTCGCACGAGTCGTACTTATACACTATAACATAATTAATACACGTATAGGTAATCGGCGAGTCACGCTAAGGTTTGCTTCTTCAATGCGCGTGTCAAACCTGAACGTGGGTCGTCGATTGGGGTGACGGATTTCACACCCCTTTCTGAAATACCTATCGCTACGATTGTCAGCAAAACGCTTGGACACGATGGGTTCAAAGAGAACATTTATTGACGAGTCACAATTAGGGTATAGATAGTAACATATTGTACGGGCGAATACAATAGATATAATGTCGCTAATATGGTACGCTGTTAAGAAAATGAGCATAGCGGTGAACGGGGTGGGTTGCGAAGTCATCGCCTTTTTCACGGAACTCTCACAGCTGAGTCAAAATCACGGCGTGTACTGCTAAGCCTTTTCCAATGGCAGCTGTGCTTACCTTACTCATGAAAAACAGTGGGTCAAGTTAAAAAGCCAGTACCGGCGAGTGCTACGGTTAGTTATCGATAAAAGAGTCGCCATTGAACTAACTACTTGCTCGGTACTACGTTTGCTAACAGAGAGGGTACTCCGACAAAATAGCAGGTTCAGGTAAGCGAAAGGCGGTAGTAAAACGAGGCATGCGGGACAAAGCGTGCAAGGGAAAATTTATGGGACTCAATCTTGCTCATCCTAATCACGAAGCTATGGTACATGATAAGTAAGCATTGGTAGCGATTGGATTATATACGGCAAGGTATCATTACAAACGGAAAAGGTATATAGCTATACATATTGACGGAACGGTAAGTTTGGGAGGCAATCCTTGGTACGACTCACGATTTTTCTACGTTGCGACGAAGGTACGATATTAAATTTTCTTCCTACTCGCATACATACATACGTACTTACAGTGACCGTGTAAATTTTTCAATGGGATGTGCGGATATACTGGTTAACTTTGGTTCTTATTTCCTTATGCAATCAAGTTATTTCTCGAGCAATGGAACAATGAAAGTTTCGGCGTCTTGTATAGGCGTAACTGATTATGTTTGGGTTCTGACTTCCTACAAAATTACTCCACAAGTACGAGCGCTAAAGTTCGGTCTTAATTTGCGGTTAACCCATGACCTACATAACTTATTAAAATGACTTTTCGTGTCTATAATGGTAAGCTAAAGTGAGATTACAACTAGTCGAGTAGAATTATCCCATAAATCGCGCGTGGGTCCCGGTAGACTAAGGTTGGGACCGAGTTTTCTATCTTTTCTACGCTTCCGAATCCGACAACCATTGCCGTAATTCACTATGCGGGTGATGCCGAAAAGCGGCTGTGCGTTGTCATTATACAAATTGTTTATACCAATTTTGGGACATAGGGGCAACGGTTAAAATTTCATTGAGGTACTTAGAACTTTGACTAAATGTAGAACCATGCGTAACGATGGCTCGCTGGTCATCGGCACTATCCTAATGATACCAAAACTTAAGTTATTTTGACTTGAAGAGGTTCTCAAAAATGAGCTCTATTTGGTACTAAAGTTGTAATAGCATTTTGGGCTTGCCTACTCGACAAGGCGAGTTAATAAGCGGAGGCCCCGGTTGTCGGGACAACCGTAGCAATTTTACTAGCTTATCTTATTCGAGTTACATCCTTATACTGAGCGGTCTTCTAGTTTCCGACCGAGATTTTGATTCTAACTCTGTAGGGGCTGGAGAAACCTACAATTCTTGATATCTTCCTAATTTACCAGCCTTTCTCTATGAAATATCGCATGGCGACTGGGCTTGGCATTCTGTATTGATTTCCCAGGACCGGGTCAACGGTCCTCACTAAAAGTGGTCCGTCGGGCCAAGACCCGATAACCTCGGCATCGCGTTTGGCGATGTCGACAACTTTAAGATACAACAATCCTAACACTCGTAATACGAGTTATCAACACTGGGGAAAATAATATTTTCCCTTTCCTAACCTAATTACATGGAAAAGCAAGACCGAAATAGACTTACGAAAATAGTATAATTTGTGCAATTTGGACTGCAACCCGAACGGCGGTCGTGCGGTTCGGAGTTGGATTGCCTATAACTTTTGAACGGACCACGGCTTTGTCGGATTCAATAGCGTAAATGAAAGGCCTAATGGGCCTCTATTGATAGAAGAAAAATCATCAAGGTTTCTAGAATAGATATCGAGTTAGTGACGTGTAAAATTAGGGTAGGGTCGGACCTCTATCGGGCCGTCGGGTTTGTGATTCCGACCCGATAGTGTTGGTTTAAAGTGGTATCCGATAGCGGACATTCCCACAAAGAAACAGCGAGAAATTCAATCAAATTCCTGGAGAGAATATCAAAATATTTTAATTTTACATTTTCGGTGGGATTAGGCTTCTTCTAGGCCATCGGATTTGTGTTTGCGACTCGAAATCGATAGGTCTTGTAGTCACATTCGTTAGTGGACACTACTACGAAGAAACTGCCAAAGTTTTAGCAAATTTCCTGGAGTAAATCCTAAGATATTTCAATTTCCTTATTTTAGTGGGGGCAGGCCCCTTCAGGGTCGTCGGGTTTGTATTTCCGACGCGATATTTGAACGTTTTAAATATCGAAACTATGGCTCGGATCCTCCTAGGGATCCGGGTAAAGTTCTAATCGAATCCCTGGGGTAGTTATTGAGATATAATGATTTTCTATTTAGGCGAGGTGTCTCATTCGCGGTACGTTAAATCAGTGTGACCGGTGATTCTAATACCAAACTTTCAGATGCCGTCGATGCCTACAGCACCATTATCTCATCACCAAAACTCAACTGAGTTCCGGCAATAACTTTGGAATTCTCCAATAAGTAACTTTATCCTAGATTCTTTCTTGTAAAATAGCAAAACGTCGGACAGCCTTGTGTCCAAAGAAAACGGTAAAACGCAGAAAATCTTGAGCAAGATCATCGGCAAAAGCTTGACAAAATTCGGTACGACATGACCTCGGATGATTCGGAGTGCAACTGTTGATTTCCATTCAAAATAGGGTTTGTTTAACCTCGGTCGGCTCAATGATCATATTTTCCAATGCTATCTCAACTCCGGGAAACATGTAAAATAAGTCTAAACGCGAGTGTCACGCTTATTTATGTCCTAACTCAATGACCGAGGGAGGTTCAGTACGCTTCGAGAGTTGGATCTAATCGTGTGAATGGCTAATGATGGCTACGGATCTGCGGGACAGGCTAGGGCGGGCAGGGCTAACATGAAAAAGGCAAGTGTGGACAGGGGAGGCAAGATGCTACACAATACTACGTTTACTAGCACACTATTCAACCCTACGGGCTAACTGATAACTCTGCTTCTACCTCTCAGGCATATACGGTAACCCTAACCGCTTCCCTGTCCACACTTACAGTCTTTCGTTCCGACGGTCGACGTCCATCGCGCGCGTCCATCCATCCACGAACCAAAGCGAAAAACTAATCGATAGTAACTAACAAGTGAAAGCACTGGAAACTGAAGAGCGCCAGAGCCGGTCTGCAAACCGACCGCACTCTGCGCTGTCGAAGTCATACTGAACTCTGCAGAGTTATTGCAACTCTGCTTTTATACTAGAATTTTAAATTTTTGAATTTAGTGGTGGTTGAAGTGCTTATTCAGCACTTTTGGGGCAATTTGACCCCAATTCTAAGCCTTTAAATCAATACTGTTATCGGAACGAATTCCGATCATATTTTGGACAATTTCGATGTCCGAATCTTACTTAATTCATTTGATTTATTACTCTATTTATATCAATCTAATATTAAATTTCTTCAAACTTCGTACAAAGTTTCCACAAAGTGCTAATAATACTATAATAAACTACGTCGGTTTAAAAGAAGCAAAAACGTCCTTTGACATCCAAACGGGTATGCCACAGACTGTAAAGCAACAGTAAAAGTGTATCTCCAGTAGTCCGTCCAACGCTAACATCAAGCTTAATATTAAATTCATATTTATTTTTTTCTATTTTTTTATTTTATTTCTTTATACTGATAAGAAGTCTTTTAATGTAAAACTTTCTATATACATATATCGTGCGCCTGTTTACTCAGCGGCTCATCAAAACGTGCCTCACTATAAAGCTTTATACATGTTAGTATTGAGCTAGCGGTGAAGTTCATATCGCCTTGTTAATACAGGAGGGTCAGTTCAATGGCCTGTAAAGAAGCAACGACGCAACCACCTGAAACTAAATTTATATTAAATTTAATATCAATTTCGTTTAAGTATTGTTTGTTCAAGGAGATGTAAGCTAACGTCCATGGCAAGAACTAATATACATACGATAGACCCGGTTAACCGTTATAATAGCTTAATAATACGTTGATATAAACTGTATGCTAAATCGATATAAAATTTGTTGGTCCGCCGATAAGAAAATGCAACTTTATATAAATCTAATAGTATAATATAAAACTTGTATCAAACAGACGCGGCTTATGTAAACAAAAGAAAAGAAAAGAGTGCAAAGGCGTAAAAAGAGGGTGGGGGTCCCCGAGGGATGGCCAGAGTGCCAAACGAGGTTCGGATTCGGACTCAGCAAGTCCGACCGAACAAAACGATATGTAACAGGACCGTATTCGGTCCACAGAAAATGAGCTCTTGGGGGAGGGTCCATGCCAAATTTTTCCCCGGATAGGATGTTTTAGACGGCTCCCGCGAGTTCGGGGCGCGCTTTTCTGGGGTGTTTTATACATATATGGGTTAGCCTCGACAAGGGGAATCAAATGAGGGGTTACACGCCAGTTACAGGTTACGAAATTTTGAAATCCCCAACGGTTCCGGCGTTATGGGCCGGAGCCGATACTTTCGGTACCAAGTTTTCCCAAATTTTCATTTTTGTTTCTTATCTCAACCAGCGAGACTGAACGCTGGTAAATAATATTTCATAACGCCTTACGAGTGTCGTGATACATATTGAACACTGGAAAATTTAAGATTTTGGATTTGAACTTATATTTTTCAAGGAATTTTCTCAATTGCTGTTCGCTTTCGGGCGAACAGTCACCTTTTTGTTCATTCGTGGGGACGGTCGTGACGGGTGTCCGTCACGGCCAATCTTTCCAAAAACAATTTGCGACAAGTTTTGGCAGTCCTACCATGAGGGGTAGGGCTATTCCTACGTATATTCATATATCGGGTTCAGCAGGGAGAGTCGTACCATCCTAAAGGTCCTACCATTAGAGTATAAAGCAAGGGCTCACCATACTCGCAATTTCAACGTACAAAAACGCTGCTTTACAAGCGCAGAAATCCCTAGATTTTCCTTAAAGATCCTCCTAGGCAAGACAAATTATTTCAAATTTCTTGTGCCTCCAAACTTACACACCACAAAGGTACCACAACATATAACAATCATACGATATAAATGGCATGGAATGACAATAATTAGTGGGGCTTTTATGGCCAATAAACAGCACAATTACATTGCAAGGTACAATAACGAGTATCATTATCCTATAAATACCAATGGAACGTGGCGCTTTTCTGGCCAATAAATCGACACAGTTAATACACGACGAATAGATATACATAATCAATGGCATAATTTTTCGTTATAACAGTAAGAATGGTACAAAACTATGGTAGGTGTCGGCGCTTTTACGGCCTCTACCATCATGATATACGATACGGAAACAACGATCATAGACGGTATGAAATCAAGATGAACTTAGGGACTTTTATGGCTTTTACAACCCAAAATTATGATACGAACAAGATACAACGATAACATCTTTATATACCTATATACCCGTATGTACACCTATATGAGTACATTTGAATCGAACTGCCGGACTGTTGTAATATTCCTGAAAATATATATGATCATCGATAGTAATTTCAGTGGAATATACGTATATGATACGGTCACGATTATCCGAATAGAATGTGTAACAAGCGCCTTCGTGGCCAATACAATGTGGTTACCATGGAACAATGGCGGCAACGTTACATGCGTGTCTATATATTTGTACATATATACGCGATTCAAGTACAGCAAGGGAACCTTTATGGTTCTAAGATCAATCGGTAACTATATAGATATACATACGCATATTTACGATTACCATGCTTCTATAATTACTCATTCCTGAAATACTAACAATGATACCCTTTTTGATTCTTAAAACTGTCGGCGGTGCGGACCGAAACATGACAGAAATCTCCAGTACGTAACGAGGAAACGATTTGTGATTTGTACTATATATATATATGTATTACGCTGTGGACAGGATTTTTTTGTATTCGGTAAAATGTTGACCATTACACTGTGGACAGGATTTTTGGTATTCGCTAAAAATGTTGTCCATTACACTGTGGACAGTATTTCTGTACTCGGTTAAAAATGTTGTCCATTATCCTGTGGACAGGATTTCTGTACTCAGTTAAAAATGTTGTCCATTACCCTGTGGACAGGATTTTTTGTGAACTTATAAATGTTGTCCATTGGAGTGTGGCGAGGATTACGGTAAATGCTGGCCATGGGAGTGTGGCCAGGATTATGGGTTTTCAGTAGAAGCTTGCCATAAGGCTATAGTCAGATTAATCCACCTAGTAACGATCCGTATGGATCTGTTACACATATTTTTTAGTTAGACCTTGCGATTTAGTGATAATTTCCGGTGGGTGTTTTTGGTGTCTACAGGTTTTAGGTCGACCGTTCGGGATGTTTTTTATTTTTTCGAAATCTTTACAGGTGTGTGTACACACCATTTGACGATTTTATGGTTTTGTTTTTTTTGAATTCCTCAAAATTGAAAATAAGCTGTTCTGCAGTGCCGGGGAAAACGCGTTATGTCCATTTTTTGACGAAACTGAGTTGTTAGTACCACCTAGACCAGAATTTCACCTTGAATCGCGTAGTTCAGTCCATTTTTGTGTATGTCCATCCAGTAACGAGATATATGCCGCTTAATTTTGGTAGAATGCACGTATGTCCATAGTCCCTGGACACAAAAACAGCGTAAGTCCAAAAATTGTGGACATACGCTATTTTGCAAAGGACATGCTCACTTCTTTCTCGGTAAGTATTAAAATCGGCGTATGTCCGTGGACATGCGTCATTTTCTCTCGCCAATGCTAAAAACTGCGTATCTCCACGGGCATACGCTATGGACATACGCTGTTTAACTTCCTACATTCCCTGTTTTAGGAATAACAATTACAAGAAAAAGAGCTCCCGAACACTGTTGAAATATAAATACAAGTTGAACGCATCGAAATCCAATATGTTTTCATTGTGGCATGCATTTAAATGAATTATTGCTTGATTGTTTGTTTCATGTCTCGGACAATATTAGAAATCATATCAATAGTTTTAATCCCTCATTTAGTCACTATCGGCGCGAACATGTGCCAAATAGGTTATTTTTGCCTTCCTTACATGACAATTACTGCTTGTGGAAAAATTATAATGCCGTTCAAATTAACGTTAGGAAACATATCGAACAGTATTTTCCCACATGAATATTAGTTTCGTGCAACTCGGCAACGCAGAATGTGAATGCTGCTTTCAACACAGCCAACTACACCTAAAACAAGTTTTATCGGAAAACAACGTCATTAATTGCGATTTATGTGTTGCTAATAAAGACCACCTACTGCGTTCTCGTATTGCTGGCGAAACATGTATTGTTGACAGAAACGCCGATCCGGATACAGAAGTCATTCGCGTTTCAACGCATCTTCAGAAAATAGCTATTTTACCTAGGCTTCCCGGAATTAAAAGCTGTTTATTCACTCCCCGCTTGATTGCCTACAGCCCAACTTTTGATAGCTCTGCTTGGATCAGAACGTTCAGAAACTGGCCAGCAAACTTTAGCTGTACTGTGGCACTCAGCTATTACAAGGCAGTCAGCGTACTATATAGCTAGTGCTTTCTCGCAATTTATGATGTGTAACAATAAGGTAAAGCAACTAGTTTTCTGGTTGGATAATTATTGTGCGCAAAACAAAAACTGAGTTCTATTTTCCATTATGGCATGGGCGGTTAATTGTTCAGAAATCGTTGCTGAGAAAATAACACTGAATTACATAGATCCCGGACATACTTTTATGTCCGCGGATGCCGTTCACCATGAAGTAGCGCTGAGGATGAAACAAATGAATAAAGTTTAAGATTTCCAGCAGTTTGTGCAAGCCGTGCACAGTGCCATCGGCGTTAATATCAAAACGCATTCCCTGCAAGTCTCGGAATGCTTCCGATTCAAAAATAACTGCAAATGAACGCTGCAGATCGACCGCTTCTCAAAGATATGGTATGCGTACAATTCCGTCGTGGAAGAAAATTTCATTTGTACTATGCCAAACAGATGCATCAAGGAGAAGGGAACTTCGAAGTGTATGCATTTATGTCCATTGATGCGTTGAAATCATTGCCCGAAGCTAGAGAAAAACCAGAAGGCATACGTAGACGCGGAAAAACTAAATGAACCGATGATACTGAGAAATCTAACACGATTTATGGAAGAAGGAGCCAAGCGTTTTGGAACGAACTGCCCCTGTGTCAAGATGAGGAGGATCCTCAAGCTGACGATGTCTTATGACTAGCGATATTGCGGCATAAAATGCCAAAGGTGAATGTTAATACAAATTAAATTTAAGTAAACACTGGCAGAATTAGTGATTAAAATTTTTAAAATACAAAGGAACAATAGTGTATGTCCATGTTTCAGAGTCGTTCGGTTTGTGAATCACGTATGTCCGGACATACGTTTTAGGGGTATGGAGATACCCTATTTTTACTTAGTAAAGACGGATAAATATGTATATCCATAAAATTGAATGGACATACGTGCTTATTCGATCGAAAAAAACTGCTGGAGAAAATAGCGTATGTCCAGGTGGGTCAGTTTTGGCGTTCGCCGTGGGGTCAATATGACACCTACGTTTCCACAAATTTGCGCTTGCGTAGAAGACACTTAGCTCTTTGAATACTGAAAAACTCATGTATGCCACAGGCTTATACATATAGTAGTCACTTCACAAACTAAAAAGTCTATTTTCTCGAAAACCTGAAGAGTGGACATACGGAGTTATTCCCCGGCACGGCAGTGTTGTAGTTAGATCTTTTCACACCGAAGATTGAAAAAAAGTTGGCGATATGGCTCAAGAGGTTAGTACCGTAGCACTTCCACAAAATTAGACCAAAAATCCCGACGACTTCATTTGTAACTTGCGAAACGACATTTTGATCAATAAATTAAGATTATATCTTAGTTTGCTTTGACGTTGAAGATTGTGCCTGGAGGACATTTTACAAGTTTTAAGAAATTGAATTGTCACTAAAGCGATCGACCCCTGTTGCACATCTTCCAGTTATTCCGATATACTTACATGCTAAACTATGTTTATAACAAAAATGTGGGTAAATGTCGGCTGATCGTTCGGATAGGGACCGTAATGCTGAAGTTAAAAGTTAGTTGGTGTCACAAAAAGATTTACGTACTTATTTTAAATGAGTACTTAAATGTAAATCTAAGATCACTCTTATTATTCTGAGTAAGTAATTTAACTTTTGCATATACTCCAAAAGTTTTTTAGGAGGTTAGAGAGTCAAAATTAGTTGCGAATAAGTATATCCGGACAATTGGATATCATGCAAACATTGCGACCGGTAACCTGTTATAAAGCCACAAACCTTTATAATTGTTTGAGGCTACAGTGAAGACCCTGTTCCCATGATCGTCCGGGAAATTGTTTTGGTCTTGTTCTTCAGGATCTGGCTTTGAGCGACCAGCGTTAACATAGGTCAAGGAGTCGGGCGGTATCCCATTTGACTGTCTCTGCCTTCTGGTTAGTTAGAAATCCAAAACTGCCCTATTGCCAAAATATTGTCAACTTTCGACTTGAGTTTCTTATCGTTTTCACTACCAAACAAATTTGTGATTCTGTATTATACTTTATTAGGGTTTAAATGTTTGTACACATGCATCTAAACTAGCTAACTAACGAACCTTTATTTCTGTTTAGAAAATTCGAAGATCTCCATTGCAAGTTGTTGTGCTTCGCTTTCTATACGTAGACTTGTTGCTACAGAAGTATTCTAAAAGTGTATAAATTCTATACGTTCCACGTTATTACCAGGCCATCGCAATTCTTCAATATGCTATACAGTATACCTTACATTATTATTAGCGACTATGAGATTGAGTCGATCTTCGAGTTGGGAGAACTATTCGCTGCAATTCTGTGACAGACCAATGGTGGAAATAAATAGGTTGCGCAGCTCTTATGGAAGGATTATTCCCGCCGAAATATCGTGTGCTTAACTTTGCAATAATGTATCCTGTCATAAAACTGCTCAAACACTGCTAGACCAAAAACATATAAATGCACCATTGTACAGAATTTTACAGCATAACTGTTCATACAAGTTAATATCATAGAATGTTAACGCGCCGGTACTTATTTAGGACTCCTAATCACGAAACGGCTCTTCAGCTTGCAATCGAACAGCATCAACTTGGTGTCATAAGAGCTTTATGTAACACAGGCGCTGATTTAAACTTAGAATCAAAAGACGGCAATTGTCCGCTGTGGGATGCTCTGGACGCGGGTCAAGAAGAAATTGCATCTGTTTTGGTAACGTTACGTTGTTTAATGTTATGTAATATGATTATTAACAGATGAATGTAACAAGTGAAACGAGCGCATGGAAGTATCAATGTTGTGGCATCTCAATTCGCTGACAATTTGGGCAGGTGCATGATCGGAGGGTCCCAGGTTCGGGACTGGACGCGCCGAATTTTACCAGCAGTCGTAAACTGTCCCCCCTCCCCCTGGCTTGAACAAGATGGTCGATATTTAATATTTTTCAGCGAAAACCCAATAAAATGTGATAAATATGCTCAGAAACGGTGCAAAAGAGTATTGAAGTTAGAAACAACTTTCAACTATTTTTTGTTGAGATTGTTCAATTTTTAAATTTGGAAAGGGATTCTTGTAAAAAAATTTTGTCCATATTATATGTAATCTCAGGGAGTTTTTATCTGGGGGAAGCCAAAAATTTTGCTTAGGGGCTTTTTGCCATGGGGTGTTGGGGGAAGCCGTAATTTTGCGACGGGCCCCAACCGGGACGCCCGTTTCCCCCGAAAAATGTCAGGGCCCCCATCACCCAATTTGGAGAAGCCAGACTACTAGCCGTAGAGTGGTACAATTTGACAATATCCGTTATTGGTTTTTAGGGAGATGCATAACTCAAATTTGACTGGCGGATTTATTCGCGGGATAGCTCATTTGAAATCTTAAATCTCTAGTTGTACCGTTTCAGTAGGCGTTATGTCCGATTTTACCATCTTCCTTGTGAAAAAAATGGCCAGTGGAGATATGGTCTAGAGTCGGGTCCCGAAGGGGCCCCAAAAATCTAGCTCGACAACCGTTTTACGTATGTGAGTCAAATTGCATGGAGAACAAAAATGTCTCTATAAGGCTGTGTTATTTGGGATGTAGAATTTAGTTCCAAACGGTTTTTGTGGGTCTATCAGATCCAAAATACACAAAAATGTTTATATCTCCACAACCGCGAGAGCTATATGGTTGTTTTGGTCTCATGTTATAAAACAATTCATACTCTGTGTAGTGGCGAATGGTTTACTGCTATAGTGTTTACGCTGCAGGCTTGGTCAGAATTGACTGGGTTCGGGAGATCTTAAAGACATGAAAAACAGCACCATCTCCATCGATGTAGTATGATGTTATCGGACTCATTTTGTTATGCAATTAATCCTGTATAATATGAGCATTGCTATTTTGTCTATTTACGCTGCAGTGTATAGTCAAAACAGGTTTTTGAGTGGGACCATGAGATCCAAAATACTTGTGAATGGTAATATATACTTTCGCAACCGCTGGAGCTGTATGAGTGTTATTAGTCTCATTTTTGTAGAGCAATAATTTACCCTCTATTTACAGCAAAATGTGAGTTCCTAAACTCACAATAAGCACGTATATGGTTTCAACTATACAAGAAGCGTGGTTAATATTCGTCTCATTTGGTAAGTCGATGGTCTATATAGCTGTTCATGTCCCTCTAAATTACATATTCTGCACTCAAAATTCAACGCCGTGGCGATAAGACAAGCTACTTTTTTATATGTGTGATATTTAAAATTTGACGAGGGGTCATCTGTGTTACAGTGTTATTGGAAGTGGAATTAAGCTTGATAATGAGGGGGTGTGAGTTATCGGTAAAAACGTAACAGCTTCGTAAAAATTTGGAGTACAAATTTTATTTATACAATGGTTATACCTTGCTAATCAATTCGCTTTTTGGGATAACATTTTGAGATAACAAACATTTTAGAGTCAATAATTAATATAGATTTCGTCTGTCGGCATGACTAGACAACGTAGTTGTGTCTAAAACAGGTTAATAGTAACTAGAAGACATTTAAATGCGGATCAGTATGTCTTACATAAAAATAATACTTTGTAATCAGCAGGATTTATGTAAACAATGTTTTTTATGTTTCAAACTATTTTTACTGCATCTTTAGTTACTATAAAACTTACTGTGCTTTGGGTTTGAAAATGTCAGTGGTATGAGAAAAATCAGCATATGGTATTTGCTATTGCCATGTTATTTTAAAGCGTAGCCCAGTCCGTTTCATCAGCTTTGTACTGTAGTGTGACTCGCCCTGGTGTATCCTAGTTGATCGTTAGGTTCTGCAACAACGTTGCCTATCGAAATAAATTGATGGCCTCTCACATTGTAATGTATTGATTTTCACAGTCGATTTGGTGGTGGTATATTTTATATGGTATTCATCAAATTGATTCACACACTTGAACTTGATACCGCAAGCGGAATCTCCGTAACTAGACAAGGCAAGCCTCTAGATTAACATGCCTGGCCTGTCGACAGTGGGGTGGGGGAGAGCCCCCACTTTCCAAATCCCTTATTATCGTGAGATTTTTCCCATGTCCGTCCCTCCCACTCGGCCGAAACCCCCATGTTCAACTAATTCAAAAAAATTTTTGTCTGAAAATTTAGTTTTTTTTGTTTGCAAAGTGTTTTTTAAACATTAATTACCACTATAAATGCTAAATATCGTTTGCTAGCTTGAAAATACATTCATGGTAGTAAAAATGCATGAAAATATGGAAATTTATCCCCTACTTTTAATTTCCCCCGAGAATGAACATGGGGGCCCCGAAGATTCCCCCTTCCCCACTTTTCGGAGGGCTGTGGCCAGCATGCTACCACTGTTGCTGTTTTTCTCGATAATTTTAATGGCCCTTCTGTCATTAGGACACTTTTACAAGTTGCAGTAAAATAGTTTTTCTGACTCGTTCAAACAGACATAAATTGAGTTGCCCTGATAACAGGTCGCCTGTACGATACACTTATATAATGAGGTTTCGATCTGCGGATAAGTTGCCTGATGATTACTCACATTGGTTTTGCAACCTCGTTTTTACTTAACACCCAGTACTTGAATATGTCCTCTCTTTCATATTAATTTTTGGCAATTTCGTTTATTAAATCTAATAAAAACATTGGTATGCTCGTTCTGCCTAATGCCTTATGATTATTATTGAATTCTTAGGTTGAGTTTGGAGCCGATCGCGACTTCTGGGGTCCGGGACCTGGGAATTGCCAACAAACGTTATTGCACCGCGCGATTGATGAAAATAATGAGGCGATTGGAGCTTTTCTGGTTCGAAGGTGCATATCGTATACTTATTTGCTATGTTGTGCATATTTTTATATAAATATTATTATTTTGTAGTATACTATTATGTTATTAATAACCCAAACTTTTGCGAAACCTTTTGGTGACGTTTGCTTTTATACCCTGAAATAATATAATGATATTGTATTTTTGTCAAAAACCGATATGATATAACATCAAGTACTTCAGAATAATTAGTAAGCACACTTCGACCGAGCACTGATTTATCACTAATGCGTACGACACCAGCAGTAATACTTATGGTATAAATGTGTAAACACATTGCAGTTACGGATAGAAATAAAGGAAAATCGTTGTAGGAAAATTCGCGACCATTTCGCACAATACTTCTTGAACAGCCTTAATTTTTCGCTAAATATTTTCTTTTATTTATGCTCTTTCATGTAGAAGCAGTACGCGCCAGAAATACAATTGCTTTCGAACGAGCGGGAATCCAGTAGTCAGCGAGTGAGCAGTGATATATTGTTTAATATGCGAGTAAACTTAAGGTGACCCAGGCAACCATTCTATTTTGTATTTTTGTATAAAATTTGTTACGAAACGCTTTTTGGTCAATTGAATTTCGGCGTAAAACTGTTCGTGAACACAGCGTTTGCGATTGAAATCTGACCATTTTGTGTTCGCGAAAATTCAAATAAAATTACTCAAATTTTTGAGAACGAAAATTTGTCGACTTGATTGTGACGTCACTTTTGCATTAAATTTGTTCTCGAACACGAATAATCCAAATTTAAATGCTAATGCATTAGGAAACGGAATTTCTGCAAATTGAAATCGCTGAAATTCTGTTCGAAAACAAGGTCTAATTTGTGGCACTTGAATTTGATTTTGCCAATTTTCGGTTAACGAAAAACCGAATGAAATTAAGCCTTTTTCCGTAACAAGGTTTTCGATTTGATATCGGTAATGACAAAATAGTATGCTTGGCGGGGTCGCCTTAAGTTTGCTCACGCATAATGCAGCAAGCGCGAATACAACGGCTAGCTTTTTAACGGTGATTCGAACAGCAACCGAGAATTGAGCGAACAGCAAGCGAGCGCTGATTATTTTTGACGGGAGCTGTAACGTTCGGCAGAGGAATATATGACACAATTGCTCACTATGATGGAGTTACATAGAATATCTTTGCAGGGATTGCGTGCCAACGTAAAAATTCGTAGTTTAACCTGAAGATAGAATAAGGAGTAACTAATGTGTAATTGTCACAGTTTTGGTTATGATCTGTTATAGTATATTATATTCTCGTATTGATTAATGTAAGAACTCATAGTACGTTTGCCATGTTGCAAAACCGCTTAGGTCACCTCTTCACAATTCGGAGAATATCAATTTTAATTTTTTCGTACGTTGTTATCGGCTTATCACAATCGTATAGTTATAATTATTAAGAGGGATTTTTAGACACATTGATTTTCTGGGTTGGTGGTTTATGGGTTGCTAATACGACAAATCTCCGAGATCCTTAATATTTTGTGTCATAGTACTGCAAGGCTTTGCGATGGAAACCAGGAATCACATTTTTCTAGTCGTTTGGAATATACATTTTTAACGTTTTCCGCGAACTCAAAAACTGAATACATGGAATCCCTCCATGTAATTATGACCAGATTATGAAAACTTGTGATCTTTTGTCCGAATGTTTGGAATCGTGCGAACTCAGTAAAGGCAAACGGAACTTATGTGATGTCGATCTTGCCGTCAAACGTGTTAAAAAGTGATACATGGTCGACTCTTGCATGCAAAGTGCATAGGTAAAATAATATTGCACTGCCAACCTTGTTGATGTCGTTGCGACTCGTAGTTTTGTTACACAGCAGGCAATATCACTTGTGAAACACCTTCTCGTATATCGTGAGATATAAACGCACAGCTAAAAATTTATAAAACATTACCGAAATGTTATTATGGTGTTTAGAGCGACGACTGTGATTTAACTGTGACACAAAATTTTCATTTTCACTACCACTTTCAGTATCATTTTTGTTCTCATCTCCTGTTGTCCTTCTGCAACGCTATCTGTGCGAATTATAGCTTTTTAAAAATTGAATTTTTTTAGTACATGTTAAGCGTTGGTCTTTTTTTCCGCCTGAAAATCCGTTCAGCGTATAAATTGTATAGCTTAGCACTGCTTAAGACGGTTGCAGGTATTTTTGGATCTTGTTTTACGAGTACAGTCAGATTCCGTGCCAGCAAACGGCTTCATGAGCTTTATGAGCTCGATCAACGTCTAGCTGTCCACTTATATAACGCAAGTACCGCAATGGTCGCAACCTTCAAAGTTCGCAGCGGTTTTGACGGGCGAAACGTTATATGTGATCATATTCCCAACGTTGTCAGAAGAACTGGTGGCAAACATTTACTTCAATAACATTATGCTTTTTTAAGTGTAAATGTAAATGCTTGATTTCATCACCATATGTACATGCACGACGCTTCCCTTCGACGGAGTTCGTTAAACGAAGCAGGTAATCTTGCGGGTCCGTTTAACAATTTCACGCACAGCATGAAAAAATGGCGTGCCGCTCGTTTTCGTTAATCACTGAACTATCGTTTAGAATCTAGGACAGTTAAATGGAATTGGTTACTTAGCATCAGGGGCTTTACCCTTGTTGTGAAAGTAGTCTTTCAACCTATCGTCGAGACAGCTGATTGTTATGACTATGGCATTCAGGCGTCTCGGCAGCTTGGCGTTTAGTTTGACTGGTATTACGCTGAAGTTTCACTACAGGGATGTTGTTATTACAGGACGTTGTAGAATTATTGAAAATGACGTTGCATTAGATTTGGTTTCACCACTTGTCTTAGGTCCGCAGTAGGAATCCGATTTAGTTTTGAATTTAGAAAAATTCGCAGTCTATGGCCGAATTCTAGCCGCTGCGGCTACCGACTGGTTGCTGATCATTTGGAGGGTTCTATACCCTCTGCTTATGCGCACATGTTATATCATTTTAGTTATAATTATTAGTATACGAAATTTTTCCAGTTTCACTGTTTTGACAAAAGACACTTTTGCCCTATTTAAGTAGGTTTGTTGTGCAAACGGTATCCTGTCGGGTACCGCTGTTACCGGAAACCGGTTCATGTGTGCAGCCATTAATACTTTGGTGTTCTTCTACTTTTTTATATCCGATGTTTAGGTAGTGTATATTTGGCTTTTCAAACTGCCAAAATTATAATTGGATGTATAAAAAAGACTGGGTAAATGAAAAATAGCTAGGGTGATCTTTTCCAATTGAAATGGGGACTAGAAAGTGTGTGGATGTAACCGATATCATCTGTTTTGTGGAAAACCCGACTAGTAGTAGCAGTGCGATGACAAAATACGACTCGTTTTGCGATAGCGATGGAGCATGGGAAGCTGATGTAGTGGTTGGAATATTGGCATTACATTATTTAAGATTTTATGCTTAACGACACAATTATGTATATAATTATTGGCAGTGATTTTGCTACATCCAGAGCACCATTTTCGCTGGAACCGGAATTTCGGTTACTCCCTGGCTCATAACGTAACTTTATTGTAAAGAGTGTTATTCTTGACGAATGCTCTCAAGGCGATCACTTGTGTCGGCCATAAAAATAATAAACTTTTCATGCCATTCTGAGGGACAACAAATGATATAATTCGAGGACAGGACACAACTTAGTTGCATGCAAATTGATGTTGATTGCACGTTTCGCTTGCTCTTTGATTTTATTTTATTTAGTAACATTGTGATTTATGATTTATATTGTGATTAATTTTGGATTCAAATCTAAGATTAAGTTTGAGTTTTTGAACAATTTTGGTCTCAAAATTTTAGTTTTAATCTAATTGCGATTTTCATGACCCTTAGGTTGTATTTAGCACACGTGTGCAAGTGTGCTGTATAGGATGGAACGGACACTGTAGCACGATTGTCAGTTTTCGTCAAATTTAGACCATTATTGATGCTTTAATAATCTTCAAAATTGACTGAACATTTGTTTCCGTCAAGTAGATCAGAGTTTTCGACATAGTCCGTTAGTCATTAGAAAGTCGGAATTTAGGCTAAGGACATTACACTTAGACTAATTAAGTTGTGGATTATATCCCAAGGTTTTCCAGCTTTAATTTGGTGTACCTGTGCTATGTAGTTTAACATTCACAGAACATGCTGACGAATAGCCGAAAGCATACTTAATATCCAATTATAGCCAGCAATTAGCTAATTTTCAAATGAAAAAATACAAAATTTTGCTTTTTTGAAATACATGTCTCTCGCGCTTGGGGACTACGGTCTAAGCTCTAGCTACGGATGAACGTTGAATCAGATTTACGCATTAGTTTAGAAGAAATTTTGACTAATGTGGGGTTACATTGCTTATGCTTTAATTGACACATATTACTTTATTTTTATAAACGTTTGTGTTTCAACTTTTTGGTAAAAATTTGTGCTAATGGGAAACTGAGGACACTGAATCCAATTCTGGCATATTACTTTAGAAGTATTTTGACTAATATTAGACTAAATAGCCAACAGTATAATGTCCACAAATATTCGCTACCATTTTGAAGGAGAAATATTTTTCACACTAATTTTAGGTACAGCGCAACACGTGTTTCTTCCACTTATCCTAAAATTTCAAATTACTCCACAGAATGAAAATGTCTTTTGCTTGCAGATTATTCTGCACAAGTCTTCATGGAAAAGAACAACAATTTTGACTACATGTAACAGATGCTCATGGTCTCTTCAGTATGTTATATGTATGTCCTATGAGTGTCGAATGTTACGAGTCATATATTATCTTCAAAACAAATGATGTGATAATGATTGTCAATGCTGCTTTATCGGTTCGTTCCATTACGATATGCATGCTGGAGATAGTCTCTTGTCAATCAAACAATTTAAATTTTGTTAAATTTGGACACATATACAGCGTTAAATAGCATGCGACTCACCTTACCTTGTTGATTGTGTAATATATGCAAGCTGTGCTGGTTACCCATGTGTATCAAATCAAATAATAAAACAGGGTCTTCATTATTTGTCAACAACTATTGAATTTAATCGAACAAGGCCTTGATATTTTTGGACAATCCAGAAGGTGTTAACAACATATCATTACCGAACTTCTCATTAAGTCACCGAGATTTCTGATTCCTGATTTATTCAAACTGTGAGTAAAATTAATTTAGTATAAGAGCGTTTACAAAGGCAAATTGCAGCGTTATGAATTCTTGATATCATTTTTAAAATACAATCGGCAGCACTCTTGATATACGTTTGGTTCGATAATGTACGTTATATTAAACGCATAATTTGATAAGGAACGATATAAAAAGACATGAAATTGCAGCCCTTGCAGTGTCACATCTGTTATAAGTAGTCGAAATAGTGGATTCATATTGGAATTTCTAAAGTGATGTTATTAGGCCTGTGACTGGAGTTTGTCTAAATGTAGGCAATAATTACCCGGTGGGCATAACAACAAAAGTTAGTTCAACACTGACATTTTATCAGCATCCGTCAGCCATGTGTCCTTACCTATATAGGCATATTCTTTGCTAAATGTTGTTCCACTGCAGCTCATGCAGTAAAGTGCCCTCGACCAAATGTAATATTTGGCGATATTGGGGTAAATGTTGTGATGCTACATTGTCAGTATGTACAACTGTATTTATGTGATTACTGTAGTAACCACAGCGATAATCTGATTATATATCCAAAGATACCATCAAAATATCAGCAATTCAATAGTAACTGAATTACGCCAACTGGAACATCTGAAAGCCAGTGTGTCCTCAAACGTTTTTCCAGTCGTTCTACAAATCTGACATCGTTCCGAATCCTAACCGCGCCATATCTGAAACAAGTGATATGCGCAATCGTGCGTCACAGCTTTAGCAGAAGTTAGTGTCGGTCAAGCAGCCGATTGTTCAGCCAAGTGGTAATTCTATACCTTGGAGGCCTTTAATTACAGCACGAGAACGTAGGCTTTAATTTTAATCCGACAAATTTGACTAACAATAATCCATGTTTGTACGTTTGCGTTGCTTATAAGCCATTTACCCCGCAAATAACCTCTTTCTGGTTACTTGTTTCTAGCGTACCTGCATTGGATTTTCCTAGGCAATTTTTCATCTGACTCAATTCAACTTCACACATTCAGAATTTGAAGTACCGTACGTATACAGCGTCCACAAGCAACTTAGGTGCATCGGCTACTTATGGATATCATTGCTGCGAGGCAATTAATTAGCGATAAATTCAGCTTTGTGCAGCATTCAAGCCAGCTTAGGTCCGCAAGTTATTTTTTGCTTATCGCTTGACTCTGCTATTCATTTCAATATTACGTTCTTACGCACCGCCTTTTTCATCGCGTTTTCAAAGAGGCGTTAGCGCAGGCAACCCGCGCTGCCTCAATTTACCCATACGATCTACTAGTCAGCCACCATCGACATGTAGAAGCGCCCTCAAAAGCTTTCATTCATGTACTCAATTCGATCTCACATGAGTATTGCCTCACAATGCGGTTGCTAATAAAACACTTATTCTAGCATAACTAACGACGTTTTGGGGAAATATGCCTTCGTTTGTCTACAGTATTGAGATTGGGTTTAGTCTTGTTTAACGAATTTGAATGATTGTTTGATTTTACATTTATTTTTACTGTATCTAATTTACTACGGATTGTTAACTACGTGCTTAATAATTTTATTTTATATAGTGGACAAAAAAGTTACAGGTTCAGTGTTTTAAGTGTTTTTAGTATGTTTGCGAAATAGACGCTGCTGATTTGGGAGCTGTTGTCATTTTAGCACTTGAGTAGCAGATTTTTCAAACATCGAAAAACTAAGATTTATGGAAAATCAACTTTGTTGTTTCCGTATTTACTATCATTGTAAACGGTCGATTTACAGATTTTTTGAATGTCTTTAAAAATTACGACTTCTGTAATATTATTATGCTTATGCAGTGACTGACATTATTGTAGACATTCATTTGGATAATAAATTGAATTGTATAACTACTTGATTTTTGCCATAGATGCTTATAGGGGTGTAGACGAATATTCCCTTTCTCGGACGAAGCGCCAATCTCGCTCAATGACACAGTCCGATTCACCTGTGGCTCCGCACCCCCTCTCCCCTTTCTGCGTGAGCTCTGAACAGTTTTGCACAAAATTGGCAACAATCGGGAGGGAGGATAGGTGGAAAGCTGCTGAAGATTAAGAAAAATTTTTAGTCCCAAGACATTTCGAAAACATTTATGTCCATGACTTAGCACCGCCCCCACCGACAGGCGGATTTCTCTGGGGAAGCCGACGGCCGACCACCGCCACCCCGTATCACGTATCAGCTTTCCCACTAGGACCTCGGAGTTCCTGTGTGTTTCATTTTCGTACACATTATTATTTTTGGCATCACATTTTAACATTCTGAATTCTATTGTTAATATTTTTGTTTGTACTATATGCCAAAATAGGCGCATAATCAGATATTTTAATATTTCTGTGAAACTTGTTACTGCGAACTGAATGCTTGTGATTCGGTATTTTTTATTATTACAGGCATTGATTTTACAGAGTTTTTAAATATTTCACTGAAAAGCGGGTTTTTAGGGAAATCTACTTTGCTAACCCAGAGCCTACTATCATTATTAATACGGTAAATGTGATGGTTTTTTCGTATACATTTGAAAATTTACCAGGAAATTGAATCCGCATATTTTAACGAAATAGCTGACAATTTGATTTAGTCACAGCTAATGGGTGACTGCGGCCTGGAAAATCTTGGAATTTTGCGTTATCAAAAGGTAAAATAGAGTAAATTCCGGAAACTCGCGAAAAAACACTAGAATTTCACACTCTGTAAAATTATGTTTTCTTTTTCAAATGTTGCCTGCCCCATCACTGGGCGTTCCCTGCCTAACTACTGCATTATATGTCAAATAATTTGAAACACTAACAGCTGTTCATAATATATACAAACAGTGTAAATGATTTACACATTATTTTCGTCATTTCAGCGGTATTTCAGGGCTAAGCAATATAGTGTTCAAAACATAGATATCCTTAGCGATTGTGAAAAATGAACATCGCATATCGATTTACTCCTTAGAAAATCCTGGAAAATTCTTAAATGTCGTGCTAAATCCTGAAACTCCGTGTCCGGAAACCCGCAGCCGCCCTGTATTTAAATGTCACACTTGCTAAATTTGCAAATGACAAGCTATGCAAGCTAACTGCATGTCAAGGAGTTCAATATTTGTTTTTTTTTTTCGTAGTTACTACAGCTTCAAAAATAGGTTATCCAAAATTTAGTTGCAAATGTGCATAAGGATGATCGTTTACATCTACATATGAGATTTCTGAGTACTCATACGCTCGCAGCAATTACAGAGAATTGTTTAACCAGTCTGTCATTGTATAAAATACTCGCTAAATTTTGGGACTATTGTAAGATGTGTCATGACGATGGTTAGAATTAAGAGCCATTTTGATTTGAGGTGTCACAAGCGACCGGGATTGGCATTCTCCAAATTAAAACGAGTCTGTTTAAATCGGTTGATAGGAAAATGTTTTTAATCAGCCAATCCCGAATGAATTTGGCCCAATTTTTTGGCGCAAAAATGTTTCAATTCGGGTTGTTTAATGTGTTGTCAAACCGTGGTTTGTTCTTAAACTTTCATCGAGAAAATAGATTAAAACTATATAATACGGCAAGCATTACAAATTTAACTCATTTCAATAGTCAAATGCAAACTGGGAACTATACGTGGCAGCTCATGACAAGCCCGCTTTAAAGCATTTTTGGCGCTAAACAAAATTGGCTAACTCATTCGGGATTGGACTACTTAAAAGGGCATTTCCCTGAGCAAGCGGATTTAAATTGACTCGTTTTAAATCAGAAACATTCAAACGCGATGTGGTTTGACAACCCAAATCAAAATGGCTTTTAATTTTCATCATCTTTGGGGACACGTGCTGCAATAGTTGCGCGCATTAGTAAGCAAGCAATTCGTTTCACTACAAGACGCTTGAAAGAACCTTAATGTAAATTGAAGATATACTTATAAGATGAACAGCTAGAGATTCGACATAAAAAAACTCTGAAATAATTCAAGTCGTATCGCAGAGAAACATGAACTGTTTGTTGAGACGAAATGGTCACTATCGTGATAATTTTAATACTCCTATTTTGAGAGGATTTAAGAGTAATTATTCCGCAGTGTTGACTGAGTTCTATCACAAACGCTCTCAAGAATTAAAATTCTGTCACACGAAGAATTTGAATACTGCCTGTCAATGCCTCATCCATTTGCAGGGAATTTTTTGAATCCTGCAACCTAAAGGACTAATTTCCCCACCGAAGGACTTAAATCAAAAGTGTTGAATAACCTAAATCCTCCATAGACGCAAGGAAATAGTAAAATGTTTTTGAATCCTGCTACACAAAGACTTGAATCCTTAAGATTTATTATTGACTGAACGAACGGAGTGAATATTTGTGTTTATCAAATGAACGAAGTGGGGGAAGTGCACAAGGTATTTTGGTAGTTGTTGGCAGACTGAAGTTGTTAGCAGACTGATCGAAGTCTTTCGCGAAAAAGTTTTTTGTCCGTGCGTTGTTCGATTTACCGTCGGCGATGGCTTCAAATGTGTTCTGTGACAACGTTATGCCCGTTAGTTGAGGCCAACTTATTTCGACCACGTTTTGGTCCCTTTTAGCCCAAGCTACCGATATTTGACCATTTTAGGTTTATAACATGTAAATTTGAAAATTTGTTTCCAACATATAAACACTGCAACGTGTGGGGTGATGTTGGTAGATTTTTTCTCTCTTCGCGCATGTTGCTATAAGTATCTGCTTGTATTTCCCACCGTTGCCGATGATTGGTTGAACAATCTTTTTGCGGCTCAGAATTGGACCAATTTATCGCTTATAGCTTGGCAGAGCTGGGCTGATGTTGACTCAAATTTCTCCGTATACATATGCGTAGATATCTTACTCATAATAGTAACTTCACGGGAATAATTTGTTTCTTTAGGGAATTAAGGAGTAAAAACCACCCTTTCAGTTGAAATTTAAGTATTATTGCACGTAGCTTGACAGTAGTTTTGGCAATAGTTTTTGCTAATTGGCTCATATTTACACGGTTTACCTATGCTTCATTAGCTTATTCATAATAGTAATATCACGGTATTATTTTTTGGTGGAATGACGTGAGTTTGAGCTCCTTTTTAGGACAAAATTAGCGCAAATATAGCTTTTAGAACACTTTTATTGTCAAAGACTGGGCAGATTTGACTGAATCTTTCATAGAACATGTAAAAATAAGTGGGATATACAATTTTTCGATACATAATATGAAACTTCGCTTATAGTGATATAATATAACAATGAGTAGCCCCTCCATATTGAAATTGTCCTAAATTTAGATTTGATCGCCTGTGGTAGCTTGACAACGCCTGGACCCATTTGACTCAAATTTGAGTAATCTTGGCTTATTCCTCACACCTGTCCTGTTTTGCTAGTAGGAATAATATAACTAAATTCTGTGTGTTAGCAAAGAAGTCTTAATTTTTATGTGGTGAAATTTGGGGCTGTCAATTTGTGGATTTTTTCATGCGGCATATACATCTATAACTCAAATTCTTAACGTTTGATCACGCGAAAGAAAGCTTGAAATCTCTATTTATGCCGTATTGCAACTGCTTCCCCCTTAAAACTGCGCCAAAAGTGGCCACGGGTCAAACTGGGATCCTACTAAACAAATTCATGGCTATATCTCGATAACGCGTGCAGATAATTCAGTCAAATCAGGTTCTTTTTGTAGAGCGGTAAGGTTTAATATAATTTTTTGAATTAGGGATCAATCGGACTTTATAATGGACCCAATAGCCCGAAGTTACCAAAATAATTGTATTTGCACAATCAATAAAAATATATGAGTCTTCATGGGGTCATTTTGCAGAGCAAGAAAAGTTTTATGCAAATGCATGTGATACAATATGTCAGCAGCTGTTTTTGTCATGCAAGATTAAGTACAAATGGATTTTAAAATAGACTCATAAGAACGGAAATACACTAAAACGGCCATATCTTCATAATCCATGAAAATATATGAGCTTTCTTGGGCTCATTTTGTAGAGCGAGACAACTCTGTGTAGCTGCATAATGATTATTGTAGCGGTTAACCTGTATCATAGGATTATGTAAAAATCAGAGAGTAACCGGAATTCCGGTACCGGCGAAAATCGTGTTCCGGTTGCGGTTCCGTCAAAGGGCAAAAACCATACCGGAACCGGATTTCCGGTTTAAAACTTTGTTTGAAATTTTCCACATTTTTTTGATTCATCTGTGATCCAAATATATGTAATATATATTATACAATGATCAAGCTCCAATACGACCAAGCAAAAGAAAAGATTAACTAAGCAATTTGACGTTTGAAACGTAAGTAGAGCACATAATTTCTGTTGGAATTTTTCATAATAACCTGCAGGAGTCTGTTAACAAATCAAAGCCACGTCGATGCTTGTAGCAGCTATTTTACACATCCAGAAGTCTGTAGGGTACCTTTCAATTAAACCGGCCCAACTCGGTAACAGAGTATGGCTTACGCAGAAGTACTTAGGGTATGCTTGGCTAACATAAATTGCTTCAAGAACCCGCCAATGTGCTTGTAAACTTTGGTAAATCAGTCTAAATTGAAGTAAACTAATGTTATCTGCAACGCAGCTAGAAACTGCTTTCTTGGCAAAGAATTGTATTTATTGAAACTGTGCGAGCAGCATCACAATGTGTCTCATTTATAACATTCTGATTGGAAAGTTATCATCATTATCATCTAACTTACGGGCACTGTTGGTCCAAAACTTACGATCACTAGCCTGAACAGTGTCCCTGACCACTGATCAGAAAATTACCTTCTATCTATTATTTTCTCCTTGAATCATATAAACCAATAATTTCAAGTTTCCTACAGAAGAACATGTAACAAACGTATGTGTAGTAAAGGAAGGCGACTGGAGACAGAGCGAAAGAGTGTATTCTACGCTCCAAGTTTTGTGAGCATATTCGATTTGACGCAATATACGCAATGGTGTATAGTGGAAGGCATTTTTGCTCTGGGTGTCCAAAAATCGACAGATTTGATCGATAAATAAACATTATCAGCTTCCTCAGTCTCTTTAAAGTTTCAGAAAGGGAATAATACCACCGCAGTACATTAAGTTTAATGTAAAAGTTATTTTTAATGCATTTTAAATCCATTATACCTTGATTTATTCCTTCATCTGTTTTACTATATATAAATTTCGAAGACCAAGTTCCGAATCCGGTTTAAATGGACGGTTCCGGTTGCTGGTTCCGGTTCCGGCAAATTTCGGTTCCGGTTATTCCCTGGTAAAAATGTGTTTCAAATGGTCCCCTAAATACACCAAAACAGCCATATCTTCCTAATCTATAACAATATATGAGCTTGGGCTCATTGTTTAGAGCCCGAGAACCCTGTGTATCCGCATACGATTATCGTGGCGGTTACCTATATCATAGGATTATGTAAAAACTCGTTTTAAATGGGACCCATGGTCCCGTAAATAGAATGGCCATCTTCATAACCAAAGTAAACATATCATTCTTCATGGGCTCGTTTTTAAAACAATATAAGCTCCAAGTAGCTTCGTATGACTATTGTGGTGCTTACGTGTTGTAGGATTATGTAAAATGGGTTTTTAAATCGGCCCATGAGAACCGAAATAGACGAAAACGGTCATAATATTCATTATCAATGAAAACATAAAAATCTTTTTGAGCTCATTTTCCTACGAAAGAAAAGCGCTATGCCGCGTCTTTAGAATACACTATCAACTACCTGGCCTGGACAAGTTCCCTGTTAATATACATGTGCTGTTACTGCGCTGTGTCCTTTGAGCCATCAAAAACAGATTCAGGAGGTGGATGTGTACTTATAACCGTATTGAGAAAATTTAGGCGAATGTGAATTTAAGACCGCAAATCTTTTATCTACTGATGTCTACGTCTAGTGATTGTCTAGTGATCGTTTCAGTGTGAGATTACAAAATAGGGATAAATACATATTTGTAGTGAATATATAAATTTGTATATTTAATAAAAATTATTTATTTTATTTATAGTTTGTGTGATCTCAATGCAGTTCGTCGACCTGGCCCAAATGGAGAAGGAGAAGAAGAAGCAAGAGATATGCAAACACCTTTGCACATGGCGGCATCTTGGGGTCTCGAAATAGTTGCTCGAACTTTGATTGAGCACGGTGCCGATGTGAACGCCCAGGTATATCTGTTGTGGGATAGACTTACTTCACGTCCACAGTCCTCCGAATAGTGGGGGAACTTCGGGGGGCCCCCATGTTCATTCTCGGGAGAAATTTCTAAGTGAGGGGCATAAATTTTGGTTAAAAATACTAAATATTTCCAGATTTTCATGTAGTTTTACTGCCGTGCACGTCTTTTCAAACTATAAAACGACGTTTTTGCATAAGAAATAGTGGTAATTAAAGTATAAAAAAACAATTTGCAAACAAAAACATTAATTTTCAGACAAAAAAGTTTTGGATTTAGTTGAACATGGGGTTTCGGTTGAGTGGGGGACGGACATGGGGGAAAACCTCACGAATATGTGATGAGGGATTTGGAAAGTGGGGTCCCTTTCCACACACACCCCCCACTGTGGGCAAAGCCGACCTATTAGTTACGTCAACTACACTAATACAGCATAAATAGTAATATTATTTCACTAGTGTTTTAAAATAAATTACAGTTTTTTAACAGGTGTAACCGAAATGAAAAAACTAGCAAATTTTTATTCAACACTGCTGGTTGTAGCTTTCTATGCTAAGTTATTGTACTTCAGAGGACGCTGTATCAACAGGAACAAAGAAGGAATTTGTCTTGGTAAAGGCATAGTGTTGCAGCGCTGTTCTTTCATGTGTTCTTCCTAACAGCTAAGCCGACCATATGTTCCGGCTGATTCCACACTTTCCAAATTCAACAATGTTCGTGAGATTCCCCCATGTCCGCCCCCCACTCGGCCGAAAGGCCCCATGTTCAACTAATTCCAAAAATTTTTTATGGCTGAAAATTGATGTTTTTTGTTTGTAAATTGTTTTTTAAACATGAATTACCACCATTTATAATGCTAAAATTTCGTTTTTAGCTTGAAAATACATTCACGGTAGTAAAACGGCGTGAAAATATGGGAATATTTAGTATTTTTAAGCAGAATTTATCCGCCCCCGCTTTTAATTTTCCCCCAATAATGAACATGGGGGCCCCCGTAGTTCCCCACTTTTCAGAGGACTGTGGACAGGCCAGAGTAACAAGTCTTCTGGTTCTAGAAAACCAAAATCCTACGGGAACCGGAATTCCAGTTACTAATTATGTTTGATACTTTCCAGATTTTTTGCTCCGGTTGTAGTCGAAATATACATCTTTATTCCACTTATCAAAACCAGATAAAATTTGAAACTCAGCAAATTGTCGTGTAAAATATAAGATAAGATGCGTGTGTAATTTATTCTTCCCTGTAGATTTGTTATTCAGTTAACCCTGTAGTGTTCATCGTAACTTTTTATTAACCAAACAACGCTTTGCAGCATAGAGATGTGTAGAATAGGAAAATTTACGGAATACCGAATTTAGGTTTTCAGTATTTGGCATAAAACAGCATAAATGACTAGATGTAGTCATGATGACTAGTATGTATTATTGTATCTACACTTTTGCACTGTGTTAAATTCAAAATATTAAATAAGCGAATCAAAAAATGTGAACGTGGCTTTGTTGAGTGAACGTTATTTTTCGCCGCGATCAATTCAGTGAGTTTTACTTTAGCTATTTTTTGCTTTTTTGTTACACTGCTGGTAACAACAGAGGTCAGATAATTTAAGAAGAATAAGAATGTCAATAGTTTGACAGCGCTAAACCGTGAAAATCATCTACATATTTTAAGGTAATTTAGTGTTAATTACAAAACGCAAACGCTATATCGACCCTTTCGATGTTAATGATGTCCCCACCACCAAAGTTTCAACTCAAGAGTTTTTATAAAATGTAAAATAAGTAAATCAATGTCAGCTAAAAATTCTAACCATCTCCTTTTGCGCCAAAAATATCAGCGGTCTGGTTTTGGGAAGTCTATCTTAACTAGGCTCATTATAATTTTATTGTAAAATCTTATAAAGTCGAAACCAAAAATTTAATGCACAGTCTGTACAAGAGTTGAAAATGTGTTATATGTGGAATACCGGTGTGGAGCTTGTGCACGTTTTTTTGTAACGTTGCTTAAACTATCCTATCTGCAACAGTTGACTGGTAAGTCTGTGGAGGCAGAAACGTTGAGTGGTAAGTTCGATTCTCTCAAAGGCTTTACACTTTTTGCGCATTTTGCTTTTTACTCTTTTGAATTTTTAGATCTTTTATAGATTTCAGAACCCTAAGATGATTAATTCTCCAGGAAGGATTTTTAAAATGAGTTACGCTTGGTCAATTTTGTTAATTTCGGCACGCAGATACGTGTTGTAACCACAATAGTGACATCTAGTTTTACAGAGCTAATATATAAAAATTTCAAAAGACTAAAAATAATTATCCTTTATTCGCCTAATAGTTATACTGTTCAGCCGAATGCCATATATTCATCACATCCCTACTGTAGATGCTTGTGGCAGTTCGATCCTTTCAGAGACATGCGGTATGCTCAACCGCTATTTTACACTGATGCGAGTTTGTCTTCTTTAATCAAATAGACTCATGGACTCAACATGCTGCTTGTTATTTCTGAAAATCAGTATTGAATTTCAATACCACTTATTTGGCTTAGCCAGCAACTTTACGGTCAGATGACAAGAGAGGTTATATTTGATGTGCTGAGAATTTCTTTCCTATGTTTTAGCAAAATGCATTATTCATGAATTCATTTTTTCTGTGTACAAAATTTTTTAATTATAGTTGCTAGTTTTGCTAACACTAATATCACATTAAAGATAGAAAAATTTTGTACGATAGCCGCGAGTATAGTACTCACCATAAAATGAGTGCTGCTCGTTGGTCTTTCGGCTTGGCGTTCTTTCGATATTCGTTCGTATTAGAAATTTAAATTTTGTACTAAAGTGGTGTTTTCAAATTATAGATAAATTTTATTCAGTAATTTAGATATCCTTTTCGTTAAGCAAACTGGGTTTAAATATTGTCGGGTTTGCGGACATTTTTGTCATACCGAAGATTGGAAAAGAGTGATTATGTTTTGTCGTCACCGTAACGTTGCAGAATTCGACAATAGTAGTTGTAACAATATAGGCATTCTATTAGGCGCGAAAATAGATCACTTTTTGCACCAACCACGTTAAACATAAGTTCTTAATCGGTACTACTATTTATTCGCAATTTAGGACAGTCAAGGCCGAACTCCAGTGCATATTGCTGTGCTTAATCATCAAGATGAAGTTCTTTCTCATCTTATTCGTTCCCCAACGGTGAAGCTATCGACGCGAGACCGCAAGGGGCTGACCGCATTTGCAATTGCAATGTCAGTAAAAAATAATCGCGCTGCTGGCGTTATACTGGGCAAAGACCCAAAAACTGCATACGAAGTAAGTTAATTGCCTCCGAGATAACAAATTATAGTATTCGCCTCAGTTGACCGCTGTTCGCTGGTTGCTCGGTCGCAACTTACTCGTGAAAAAATAAAATTTTGTTTTGATATTCCATTTTTTGGTCATTTGGTGTTCGCACGCTGCCCGCTCGTTCGTATGGCGACAGTAACTGAGGTGGGTGATGTAAGGTAAGGTAAGGTCTGTATGTAATTACTTAAGAACAACGATTTTTTGTTTTACTGCTGCGCCACATTTTTGAGCTGTAATTCTCTGTTCGTATATATTTGACAGGAGTTAACCTGTTGTAAACTAACGTATGATATGGTGCATAATTTACTTGTATGATTTCATATAATTGTCGCTGCAATATGACTGTTAGTTGGTCACTTTCAATGCAGCACGTTCGGTCAACATTTCTTAAGCTCTGTTCGAAAGTTTTTCGAATTCTTAAGGTTTGGAAAAATGGTTAAAATTATTAATGATTTTTTTCGGTTGCTGTTTGATATGAAAGACTTTCTACTTTGTTACTTATATCTGTTATATACTTTATACTTTCTACTTCTACTAAGAAACTCTACTCTATGTTCGTTCGAAAGAAAGTGGTCATTTCGTATTTTGAATGTACGCCATTTAACAATACACCGACTGAACATTCAGTAATACGTCACTAAACGTTTTCTGAAAGTTAGATAATAATGATTGTGCAAGCATTATAACTTTTATAACATCATTTTATAGCTATATATAATAATTTAGTGCTGGTTGTGTATTCTTACAGAACTTTAACTTTATTCTGTAAATTTTATAGTCGCATGACTGGATAATGCCAGAATACAAGCTGATAAATTAATAATTGTTTCGTGCCTTAACGTATAAATATTTCATTCATAAATGTTAAACTACGCCCAGCAGAGCTATCCTAAATTTTCTCGAAATTGAGGAATTCAAAATGCATTGCCAAGATTTAACTTGCCCAATATTTACTATGCATGCATTGCCATGGTTGACTATTGAAAATTGGATTTTGGAATAAACGTTTGTGAAATGTTCTGAGGGAACCATTAGAGAAGGTGCTAAAATTTGAAAGCATGCATACTGGGCTCTCCATTCGCTGAAAATTTTGCCAGGGGGCCCTGGTTCCGAACCGGGGGCTCCTGATTTTGCCAGGGGGGGCATTTTTTCAAGAGAAAAACGGTAAAAAATCGTGTCAAAATGGTTTTGGTGAAGAGAAAAAGCGATTTTGAAGCAAATTTTGACAGAATTTGCCAAAATTTTGGCTTCACAACGAAATTTTAGTTCAAATTTTGATTAAATTTTACGTACTTTGGACCGATTGGAAACAAATTTTCATAGAGGCGGTAAACGGAGGGGAGCCCTAAATTTTGCCAGGGGGCATGAACTGGGGGCACCTGTTTTGAACCAGGGGGAACCGAGAAATGCAAGAGGGCCCCACCCCCAATTTGGAGAGCCCAGTGCATAAACATCTGTATACTCAATTGGTGTGTAGCTTGACTCATGAATGCTAACTGCGCAAAAATTAAATTCTATTTTGCTGGCACGTGGTCAGTAAGAATTTCAGGAAATATGTTATTCTTATTTTAGACCGACGCTAAGGGGTGTAATTTTCTGCATTCAGCCGTGAAAGCCATGGATCTTGAGTCAGTTCTATTTCTGCTCTCAGTTCATATGGACGTTAATGTTTTGGTGAAAGATTCCTCACGGTCGTCGCCGCTTCATCTAGCCGCACAAACCGGGCAGGAAATGATAACTCGCAATTTGGTATGTCACTGAATGAAATCATTATGTTTACGTTATTTGTGCTGATGAACTTATTGATTTGAAAATGTTTTTTTAATTATTGGCTGGACGTATTGATGTAACTTCGTAGGTTTAAACAAACTGGCATACCATATATATTTTTACATTCTTAATTAAGCAAATTTGGCCGAGATTTAATTATGACAACATTATTTCCAATTTTCAAACCTTCATTTATTTCAAGTGTGAATTTTAAATCATTAGAAAAACTTTTATCATCGCCGAGTAAACTAGTGATTGAAACAGAGTGAGCTTAGCAATCGAAGTTTCCTCAAATAGCGTTGAGCTTGAAAAAAAATGTTTTTCTCAGTCTGTTCGTCACACAACTCTTAACCAGATTGATGGATTTTGACAATATTTTATTCGACGCATAATGAAATGCAATTGTGCACCTAGCTTTATATTTGCGTTGCTGCCATGATTTTCTGTCTAAATTTTCATAATAATGCCTCGAATTGGAGACTTTGATTTTGGACATTTGATTTCACCTAATATTTTCGGTTGTAACGCTTGCCAGAGGTGTCCAATCTAAATATGCAGAATCCTCTCATCGAGACCTACAATTTTACTATTTCTGAGAGCAGCCGTTTTCGAGCTATGAGTCAGTTTGAAAAATACAGCAGTAAAAGTGAAATATATTAAAATTACAAAGCAATTTTTTTTGATTGTTGATGTGAACCATAGATTATAGGATTATATAACACTTACACACGTTGACTTCATTGTTTCCACTTTAGATTGAGTGGGTTCTTAAGTCTGTGGGGCGGTACCGGGGGAATATTTGATAAAAGTTTTGACCACAAATAGTCAAATTTTGCACATTTTCAATATTATAGTTGCATGTAGGCATTAGAATGTGACCATAGGTGGTCGTTGTTGTTGAATAAGATAAAACAAATATAATTGCGTGGTATGCATCATATAAGGCAACTGTTGGGGTCCTCCTTGAACGTATAGTATTCGCCAAAAATAACCGTCTCATTTCGAGCGATTGAGTTCGAGCGAGCTGCGAGCGAGTGGCTCGCTCGAGATTTTGAAAGTATTTAAAGTAATAGCAAATTCTGTTTTTAGAACAAATTTATTTCGAACGAGTCGCGAGCGAGCGACAGACATTTTTGGCGGGTATTGTAAAATAGCTTTTCAAATTAAATTTTTTATTTAAATTAGTGATTTATAAATTTCAAAAGGTTTCGCGTTTTTGGTTATTGGAAGAAAAAATAAAGAGTTCTTTGGGTTGTCCAAAATGGCCGTAGTATTGTCATATAGGTATTGCCGATGCATAATTCCTATCGTGGGACTTTAAATAGGCTCAGTAAACTGAATATGAAACAACAAAAAGGTCGGTAAGCGCAGAGCAGCCATACTTACTTCGCTTCCCTCGCTTTGCGTGTTACTAGTATTATGATCGTGTACAGCTATTGTTCTTCGGAACATAGGTTTTCACATCCGCCTCAGTATATGCTTGTAATTATTTCAGTTACTAGCCGGCGCTAATGCAAATGCAACGACAACTACAAAGAAGACATCGCTTCACATTGCTGCGCTAAACGATCGCGCTTCGATTTGTAGCATTTTACTCGCTCATGAAGGAATTGAATTCGATGCCATTGACGACGGTGGTAATAACGGTATGCGGATGTTTTTTCAATATTGTACTAAACGGAAATCTATAAATAGTATAAATTCTTGTTTGATGTTATTCAAAATTGTTACTAATAACAAGGACAGCTCTCTCTTAGCCTTTGAATATGAGAAGCGAGTATAAATTTTTATGCGCAGTAGGCCCTATATACGGTATTGAAATTTTTTGACGCCACTGTCTAACAACGTGTAATTGCTCCGCTAAGTCTTTCAAAGAACAAAACTATCGGGGACTTTACATAATCGACTTTGATAGAAAATTTGTAAAGAAATGTTTCACAGATAGTTTTAGCATTTTTGTCGTACTTTTATCTCGAGCGGTCGCTATATTACTGTCACCTTTCGAACGAATAAATATATGTGTATAAGCATTAGATGAACAAACGCCATCACGTTATAATAATTATACTATTCTGGCCTGTCCACCGCCTCTGAAAAGTGGGGGGGATAAATTTTGCTTAAAAATACTTAATAATTTCCATATTTTCATGCATTTTTACTACGTGAATGTATAAAGCTAAAAACGATATTTTAGCATTATAAATAGTGGTAATCAATGTTTACAAAACAATTTGCAAGCAAAAAACATAAATTTTCAGACATAAAAAATTTTGGAATTAGTTGAACCTGGGGGGTTTCGGCCGAGTGGGGGGCGGACATAGGGAAACATCTCACGCACGTTAGGGGCTTTGGAAACTGGGAAGGAGTCCTCCCCACCTCCCCCCTCTCCCCACTGTGGACAGCCAGTTATTATATATTATATGGAGTGCTTATCTTGTTGTGATTTCTAAGTTAGCGGCTTTTGTTTCAGACATGTACCATCGAATATTTTATGCTAATACTGTACGGTTACACATAATGGTCAGCATACTTGTAACACCCTCTCACAATTATTTTATAACACATTACTGAAATATCAACGCGTTATGTCAACTAACTGAATCCGAGCCATGCCATTTGTAGGACTGAATTTTGGCTAACACAATAATTTTATTGTGGACGCTGTAACCGGGGTTCGAAAAGAAACTCATAGTATTTTAACCGGTTGTAAATTATGTAACATATCTGTAATTGTAAAGATCGACATCATTTATATCAAAATAGTTTTGTATACGTCTAGTATTATTTTGGCTCAAGTAACCTTGAAGGCGACGGCGTTATGTTATAACGTTAAAAATTGAACAGCACAGAAGAGGGGGAGTTTGAGGGCGGTAAGACTTCGCCTTAGGTTTGGGCTTAGTGTATGTCTCATTATAAGGACTTTAGCTTAACTTAGTATATCGAAAATGCCATGGACTGCATTTTATTTCTGCCCCTCAGGGTGACGTTGGCCATTACTTTTTTAATTTTTGACTTTTTCTCATTTAGCATTGCATCTGGCGTGTCAGTCGGGAAGCAGTGGATGTGTCAAAGCTCTCCTCAACGAATCGAAGATTCATGCTGACGCTGCCAATAAAAGGCAATTTTTGTGTCACTATTTATTAAAAATCGGGTTTTGAAATAAAAAATGTACAGTCTCATTCTTGTTCGGTTTTCGAAATTTAAATAGTTTTGATCTTTTTCGTTTTTCTAACGTATTCGTTCGCGCAATATGTTTAAGGCTTATTATCAATAAATTATCATTGGATTCTGAGTGAGTGAGTGAGTGAAACGAGCGAAGCGAAGAATTCTTACTAGCTAGGAGTGTGAAATTTGGCAGCGTCTGTTTGTGGGTTTTTTCGGGTGACACGCATAACTCAACTTCTGGTAAACCGATCAGGTCGCGCGATACCTCATTCGAAAGCTTTAAATCTCTATTTGTGCCCTTTAGTTAGACGCAAAAACCGATTCCAACTTCTTCTCCCTCAAAAGATGGACCGAAAGTGCCCAAGTAGGGTCCCTAGAGATCCCACGAAAAGACGTTATGAGTCATATCTATATATACAACCACCAGTGTGATCTGGCAGCGTTTGTTCTCATTTTGTTCAGAACGCTTAGCTCTATAAAGCTATGTAATTGTTGTTATTGCTGAGGTTACCTACGCTCCAGCCTTGGGTCAAAAGGGGTTTTCAAATGGACCCGTGGGACCCCCGAAAACACCCAATTGATCATATCTCCTTAGCCGCTGGAGCGATTCTGCTAAGATTGGGTTCATTTTTGTTTAGAAAGTCTAAGCTCTAAATAGCTATATACGTTGCGTTGCTATTGACTGCACTTGTCGATCAAGGTCGGGTAAAGTTGGTTTATACATGAGCCCTTTGGATCTCGAAAACATCAAATTGGACATATCTTCTCAACCACTAGAGCGATTCGGCTAAGATTTGCCGCATTTTGTTCAGGAAGCAAATCTCTATATAGCTGTAAACACTGCTTTGCTATTGACCACCACTGTCGAGCAGGGTTGGGTTGAGATTGGTAGTAATTGGGCCTTTGGGACTCCGAAAACACCAAATTGACCTTATCTCCTCAACGACTAGAGCAATTCAGCCACAGCTGGCCTCATTTTGTTCAGAGAACAAAGCTCTGTATAGCTATATCATATTGTGTGGTGCTCTACTATTTGAGTCCACCTGCACAGTATGTTTGGATGAATATAGTATATAAGAACTGAACTGATGAGGATGCAAACCTATACCTGTGATATTTGTTGTGCGCCTGAATTTAATTGTGATTTGTCATATAAGTAAATGTATTTTCCTAACTTTTATATACGCTCAAAATTCACTTTCTTGGCCATGAGACAAGTCCCTACTTGATTTATTATTCATTTTATTGATTATTTTTTATTCTCGCAGGAAATATGTATATTGTTATGTGTGTCACCGGGGAAAAATTATTTATTTGCTGAGATCATGACGACAAAATATTATAACTTTATATTCCGTGTTTGATATCTAAATATTCTACGATATATTAGTAACATACTCAAAAGTATCTATTTAAAATTCGAATTTGCAGTATAATCTATTAATATAATACATTAAAACTTTAAAGATTGGCGGAAAAACTAATGATTTTAGTATAAATCCTTGAATATGGTCATTTATATTTCATTTTAGGGTAAGAAATTAGACGTATATACACTCTGTTTTCGTTTTATTTTCGGCAGCAAAATTTCTTCGTTATTCGGCAATTTTATTGTAAAACGATTTTAATGTTAAAGTTTGGTAATAACGAATGGTTCCAGCGAGTATGGGTTTGCTAAAACCATTTTATACATGAATATTTAAAAATAATCCACGGACTAATGATGAGTTTAAACAAAATGCTTTTAGTCTTATCGTTGTTATAGCTATGATTATACCTCGTTACCTGTGAATTTAAGAGGCCAAATCCCGCTTCACGTTCTAAGCCAATATGGGAAGGAAAACGCAGCCGCAATATTGGAATTGTTTCTGAACGCCATTCCGTCGTATCCGATCGACAGGCCTGATGCAGATGGAAGCACGGGTCTGTCTAGCAATCTAATTTTCTGTCTCGTGTTTTTAATATGATTGTAGTTTTACGTTGCTTATTCTATCTCGTACGCTTTATCACTTTTGAACCGAGCAGGATAAATGATTAAAATGATGAGTTTTTATAGGTTTGACACACAGCTTGCGAACACTACTACTATTAGCAGTGGCAAGTACTCATCTGATTTTGTTGTTCACCGGTCGCTGGATAAGGCTGCCAAATATCTCTAGATCGCTTTTGCATCAAAATCACCCTTTTGCAACTTTTTGACACCAACTTATTCTTGAAAATTCACTACGATATCGGGATCAAAGTTGCCGTGGGTTTGTGGTTATGGCTCCCGATTACGAAAGGGCATGACCTGTAAGCTCCTATTTCTTAACGGTAGGTGTGGGCTGACATACTTGAGTGATTCTTCAGTGCATCCGTGGATCTCTACTTTAACGCGGGACCATGAAGTACTAGCGGACATTCAGAAAACGTCAAATATGAGTAAATTAACAACTGTCGCAATTGTTGTGGCTATTTAATAGAGGAAAATTTTAGCAATTTTATATTCATACAAAAAATTTTGGGGATTTTTTAGCCAAAATAGAAAAAATCTTAATGTTTTAGACGCACACAAAACTTCTGGGGCGAAAACTGCAGGAGGCTCACGTTTACCAAGAGACATAAACTGCAGAATCTGGGTTCTCTGGTCAGTCCAAACTTCGGAAATCATAGCGGGGATGCCTGAGCCGGGGGAGCCCCGGCTCACCTGCCGGGGGTGTCGGATTTTGGCGGGGGCCAATTTTTTACCGGATTTTGTCGTGTTTAGACGTTAATTTTTCTCTGCAGGGGCTTTGCCCCAGCGGGTACCCGAATTTTTGCCAGGGGGTAGGAGCCGGGGGATACCTCCGTTTCGCCAGAGGGCAGCCGAAAACGCCGGGGGCCCCCGCCCCCCCACTTTGCACTAGCCAGGTTCTCTCGCTCCGCTCCTGATATTCAGATTAACCCGCAATTAGCGACTAGCGTATTTGTGTTTGCGGTAGTCGGTTCGGGCCCTGGAGCAACATTATCATTTTTAATTTCCTTATCATTGGTTTCATTATACTTAGTTAGCAACCCTGTTGTTTAATTTGATGTGTTTAGACAAGATTTAGGTTATTATGAAAATATGTCAGTCAAATTTTAGGTATGGTCCGTACGACCATGTCACGCATTGCGCACACTCCTTTTAAGAAATATCTATATTGATGAGGAGCATAAAACCCTCATTTTTAAAGTCCTGACGCATACCTGACGAGTTCGTATTTACACTAAATTCATGATTTATTCATGTCGCTATATTAATGTTACCTTTAAACATATTTTTAAATTACTTTTTATAATGCTGAAACACTGAATAAAACATGAACTATTAAATTCGAGCGACAGTTACACTTGCTTGAAAATAATGGTAATAATATGTAGCATATGGACCCAAAAGTGTGTTCTTGCGAAACTAAACATGGGGACCCGAAGTTCTCCCGCCACATTTCGGAACGCTGTGGACAGGTCAGTAAGCTAGAACCCTAAATTATGTATCGATGGAGATTTTGTATAGATTATTATTGAGAAGAAGCCTTGAACGTGTGAATCGGTATTTCTAAAAATAAATAAGTACTAAAGATTTATCACACGGGAGGGTTATGTTTTCATCTGTAAAATCTGCACGTGAACAATATGCTTTTTTATATATTTTAGCTTTCCAAATACAATACGAACAATCATAATTTTTTATTGGAAAAATAATGATTATAATTCTTTTCAGGTATTATATTTATCATGATTGTGTATACCTCTTTATAGCTCTACTTTTGGCGTACATGAATGGAAATGCACAACTCTGCAAAGCTTTAGTTCATGCTGGAGCGTGTATCGGTATTGTCAATATGCACGGCACGTCCATATTTAACTACCAAGTAGCGACAAAGCAACTTTTAAACAAAATATTAGGTATGTTGGAAATAGTACTCGGTTATACCGAAGTGTGACAGTAGGCAATAATATAAAAGCATATGGCGCACTCGCATATTAAATCATTCGTGGATGCAGTACAACTTTTTGTGCCATTTTTATTTTCAAAACTGTATATGAATAGAATAATTATTTGCTTATGACGGATTTCATGTTTATTATAAGGTGTGATGCTTATATTGGCCATGGTCACTCTAGGATGTTAAATCGAGGGTAACTATTACCTCTGCGCTGCTAATTTGTAGCTGTTTTAGAGAAAATAATTATAATATCTCTATAAGAATGTGAGATAGCTCTGAATACTTTTCATACCATCGGTGTCTCCAGTGTAGTAGCACTGTGGTTATTGCCAGTGAGTACATAGTGGTATATCTGTAAATAATACTAAAAATAATTAATCAGAGCGTAGTGTAACGTAGTTGAGATTGTGTGTTGCAGGGGCGAAAGCTTTTAAATTTTGTCTGTGTATGATAGGCCTTAACTCTTGAACGACGTAATCGATTTTCATGATTTTAGGCTCATTCGAACCAGCATGTTTGATTTACCATGTACATCTCCGAGTGTTTTCTGATTTGAGGTCTGGTTCCGGGATTCAGAGGTCAAAATGATGGTTCTTTTACACATTTTAGTACCCGTCAGGGAACCAAGGTTATTGTTATCTCAACTTTTGAATTGTTTTCTCTGGTTATTTCTATTTCATAGTAAACTGATGTCTCGTTTTTGTTTTTCGATTAAATGCTCCGGTTCTGGAGTTATGGGGTATGAGGTATGGCGCCTTCCATGGTTCTTTGATCCAAAATTCCTAATTTTTTGTGACGACTTAATAGGCTGATAGCTTGCACTTGAGGGCTTTCGGGCATGGAAATCTCATTGGTGGTGTTACTTTTATTCTACGACCCATTTGTTCTATGGGTATGGGAGTGTGGCACCCTCGTGGTTCCTCGACCCAAAATTCGAAATTTTATTCTGATACTCTGGAATGCTTAAACGTTCCACTTGAGGGTTTTCGTGCATGGGAAACTAACGCCGGGGTTCTAAGAACTAACTGGTTTAATTGAACTTGTGCGAGTGATCCCGATATCCAAAACATATAAACCTATGCTATCGAGAGCTGATTGGCTGTGTACGCAAAAGGCGTAGGTGTACCCCAGTGCTTCACTACGCTCTGCAATCACGATAGAGTTAATAGTTATAATGTGAAGAATTTAGCTGGGATAATGCAGGAATCACATTAGGATGCGTGCAGCTAGTGGCCACTTTAATAATATGGTTGCAATCATTATACGCAAAATATGAACACTGAACGACTATAATATACAGTAGATATGCAATGTTTGTCACCCTATCTACATTACAAGTGTAATGTTAGCGACTATATCAATATTGTGTGCGCAATAGTAACGACAAAGTCTACAATTCGTGTGCAATGATAGAACTATATTGACATCGTGCTTGCAATGGTAGATACCATATTCACATTTCGTGTGTACACTATAATACGCGGATTATATATATGTTACACGAACTGTGCAATTAAAGTTGTTACCATTACCCACGAAGTGTAGATCTGGTTGGTACCATTGCACGTACAATGTTGATATAGTCGCTACCATTGCATTTGTAATGTAGATGTAGGACTACCATGGCACATTGATCGTATAGTAGTCGTTAACGTTCCACATTTTAGGTGCAATGGTTGCAGCTATATGGTTAAAGTGTCCACTAGCTGCACGCATCTTAATGTGATTACTTCATAATAAAATTAACACCGGTATCAAAGAAAATCTAACACGAAATTCTTTGTAGTTCTGACCACTAGGAATCTATCATGTTAACAATTCGCTACAGGCACAGTGGACTATATCTCACACAAAATTGTACAATTCATTGAACTATCATGAATAAATTGCTAAATTTGTGAAAAATATTTTTATTTACAGACCAGTTATCGAGCGAGCCAAAGTGGGCAGAAGGTGAAGCATGCTCTGAATGTGGTTTGAAGTTTTCAATTACCATTAGAAAGCACCATTGGTAAGTTGCCGTCATGGTTATTTCCACAGTTTTACAATCATATTACATTATCGTCAGTGTGTAACCGGAATTCCGGTTCCGGCGAAAATCGTGTTCCGGTTGCGGTTCCGGCAAAGGGCAAAAACCATACCGGAACCGGAATTCCGGTTTAAAAATTTGTTAGAAATTTTCCACGTTTTTGCTTTATCCTGTAATCCAAACATGTAATATAATATATTATACAATGATCAAGCTCCAATACAACCGCGCAAAAGAAAAGATTAACTAACCAATTTGCCGTGTGAAACGTAAGTAGGGCACATAATTTGAGCAGGAATTTTTCATAATAACCTGCAGGAGTTTGTTAAATCAAAGCCAGATCGATGCTTGTAGCAGCTATTTTACACATCCAGAAGTCTGTGGGATACGTTTGAATTAAACCGGTCCAACTCGGTAACAGAGTATGGCTTACGCAGAAGTACTTAGGGTATCTTGGCTAACATAAATTGCGTCAAGAACCCGCCAGTGCGCTTGTAAATCTGATAAATCAGTCTAAAATGAAGTAAACTAACGTTATCTGCAACGAAGCTAGAAACTGCTTTCTTGGCAATGAACTGTATTTATTAAAACTGTGCGAGCAGTATCACAGTATGTCTCATTTATAGCATTCTGATTAGAAAGTTATCATCATTATGATCTAACTGACGGGCACTGTTTGTCCAACGCTAGCCTAACCAGTGTCTCTGACCACTGATCAGAAAATTACCTTCTATCTATTATTTTCTCTTAGAATCATATAAACCAATAATTTTAAGTTTCCTACAGAAGAACATGCAACAAACGTATGTGTAGTAAAGCGAGGCGACTGGAGACAGAGCGAAAATGTGTATTCTACGCTCCAAGCTTTGTAAGCACATTCGATTTGCCGCAGTATACGCAATGGTGTATACCGGAAGACATTTTGTGCTCTGAATGTCCAAAAACCGACATATTTGATCGATGAATAAATATTATTAGCTTCCTCAGTCTTTAAAGTTTCAGAAAGGCAATAATACCATCGCAATACATTAAGTTTAATGTAAAAGTTATTTTTAATGCATTTTAAATCCACTATACGTTCATTTCTTCCATCATCTGTTTTACTATATATAAATTTCGAAGACCAGGTTCCGGTTCCGGATCCGGTTTAAATGGACGGTTCCGGTTGCTGGTTCGGGTTCCGGTAAATTTCAAAACTTCGAAGATCCATATCAAATATTGTTGCCTTGTATCTCATAAGCGGTGATGTAATGGAGCGACCGTGGCTTGATCTACCAGTCTCTGTATATTGGTGGCCTGACGAAAAGCGAGTTCCTCCTCGACTCGTGCCCCAGAACAAAATTTTGTGCTTCCCCTGATAAAAACACATCCAGTTAGCAAAAACCAAAATGTTTATTAAAATTTCATTTTCGAAGCAAAATTTCATTAATTTTGTCAAAATTCGCTTAAACATATATTTTGCATTTTATCAGAAGCATTTTGACGGGGTTTTAAATTTTTATCCCCAAAAACAGTGAATATTGAAAATTCTTAAAATTTTAAGCAACCGGATTAATCGGGTATTACCCCCATTTCATGACTTCTGGAAAATCGGGCGGCGCCTCTGGTTCAGTAGTAGTTATCATGAGGTCCATGTCCCCTCGCGAAGTTTTGATCGAATTGGATTATTCTGATGCCTTATGCCCCGTATCTACAAAATGGCTATTCTGTGTGTAAAACATCTGTAAACAGGCTGTGAGTTTAATACCACCCCAAAACAAGTGGGACCCACGAAGCTTTGTAAAGTACGTCTTGCAGCAATTATGAACACAACCAATATAAATGCTGCATGTCGCAAAACTTATGATTTATATGAAGACGCAGCAAACAAAATGTTGCCAAATCAGTGACGACAGATTAAATTTATTCGATAGTTCGGGTTCGACGACGATTGTCCTTAAGTAAACCCTTGAAAGGGTATGGTACAGTCATTTTGGATACCAGCATCGTCACAGTAACATAATGTCCAGGGTGCAGCGTACCAAAAAAGTATGTGGACTATTCTCAATGCCCTAAAAGCGTTATAACCTAACAACTAAATACAGACTATATTGTAGAAATCGGGTTAACCCATTCAAAAGGCATTAAATATTCGTACATAGCCATCGTAATCAACGTTCTGAACATCTATAGAACACTCTTGCTGCCCTGCCCTACACGCAGTACATAATCAAATAAAAAATATAGCCAGACTGCATTATGAAATTCGGGTTCGTCGAACGTAAACATCCCAAAGTCTAGTCAAATTGCAATTTTTGGTGCAAAATCTTCGTATTCTGCATGATTCATAAACTTAAACGCGATGGAATGCACAAACACAATAGCGTACTGAAACTTTGAAAAAATTTATATTTCTGGCAAAGTGTCGTTAACCCTATCCGGTGCCACAGCAGCCTGGAGCATGATGCTACAAAATAGTGTGCTGAGCAAATGTGTAGATATGGATGGGATGATTCCGGCCGCGATGTGGAATGTGAAACATAGGTCCCCAGGTATCAGATTTAGCAAAGATCCTTAAAAAATTTTTTTGGCCATTTTGATCGGTAATGTGGGGTTGGAGCTCCTAGCGTTGAGCTAAAGGGCATATGAACACTTTCACTAATAAATATCAAATCATGGAATATAGTATAGAAAATGGCACACGATATTCAGGGGAGAATTTTAGTTAGATTGGTACTAAATTTTTAAATTTATGTAATACACTGGATTTTAGAGAACTTTGCTAACTCACTATTAAATCATAAATGGCCAACCGTGCCGTAATTGACTCTGAATGTCAACAAAAATTCTCGAGTGAATCATTGAAAGATAAAGTAATCGCCCGAAATGAGTGTCTCCTTTCGAACGAACGAACATCGAACAGAAATCAAACAAAATTTATTTGTTCTCGAACAACTTTCGAATAAAATTTTGAATTTGTCGAGCGGACATCGAACGAACATCGAGCAAGCATCAAATGAACAGCACTCATTTCTGACGAATGCTGTAGTCATGTACTTGGATTTTGTCATTTTTAAAAGCATATTTCTCGTGTTTAGCACTTGTTGCAATGTTGTTGGAATGAACTTTGTTGTTTCAAGGGTGTACTATAAATGATAATTTCATTCATTTTTTGTTGTAGCCGTCATTGTGGACGACTTTTATGTTCAAAATGTAGCGAGAAAACGGTGCCAATCTTAAAGTATGATCTCCAGAAACCAGTTCGTGTCTGTGATGCTTGTTTTGATTTGTTGACAATAGGAGCCACGAGTTAATTGCATACGCTGTGATATATATTATGTTTTGTGATACAGCAATCTTTTGAAGAACTCGTTATTCAGTTTGATTCATAATTATTATGTACACATACTCTACAACATACCATTATAATACTATTTTAATCTATGCGTTGCATGACTCTCTATGCCATTCAGTAGAAAAAGTCGAAAACTAAATTATCCTAACTGATTTATCTCCGCTAAATTAATGACAATCTAGTGTCATTTATTGTATCTTTTGGATTAACAGAATAGCATTGTGCTGATTTTTACTGTAATGGTTTTTTAATTTCTAGCTAGACAATTGAACAAACTGTATGTTTTTATATTATCCTTTCTTTTAATGTCAAGCTTAACATATAGATAAATAATTTTTTTTTTGGATTTTGGATATTTAAAATGCAATTTTTTCCTGCTCTAATTTATCCTGAATCACACATATTAGGATATAATAACCATTTTAATTTATTTTCTCGAATCGAACTTCAGCCTACTTTGTCTTGTATGCACGAACGTTAAAAATGTACAGTACCCACCAAAAAATGACTGTCGCTGCTCGAAATAAATTTGTTCTAAAATTAGTACCTATTATTATAGTAAATATGTAGTTTAGAAATCTCGAGCGAACCACTCGCTCGAAATGCGATTGTCATTTATGGCGAGTACTATGGTATGACTCAAACCACATGAATGTTGTAACTACATACAGTTATCAAGTCAGTGTTGTTAAAATATTGTTTCGGTCTGCTCGTTAGAGGTAAAGAACCATAAAAATTTGAGTCTGTTACTAATGCAACGGATTACGGTTGACATCTGCAACGAAAAACATTGTATGTTTAACAGAGTTTGCTCATAAAATAAGTGTTTCATAACTATGCATTAGGCATAAGTAAACTTAACATGACCCCACCAACCATCCTATTTTGTAATAACCGATATCGAATCGCAAACCTTGCTACGGAAAATAGGCTGAGTGTTATTCGGTTTTTCGGTAACCGAAAATTGACAAAATCAAATCCAAGTGTCAGAAATTATACCTTGTGTTCGAACAGAATATTTCTGCTTTCTCAATTTGCTGAAATTTGGTTCCCTAATGCCTAATCATTTAAATTTGGATTACTCAGTGTTCGCTAACAAATCTAATGCAAAAATGACATCACAAGCAAATCGATCCTGTAGTTAAGCTTTTAGTTTTCGCGAACAAACCGGTTTGATTCAAATTCGGCAAATTTTCGTTATGAAAAGTTTGGATAATTTTAGTTGAATTTTCGCGAGCACAAAAGGGTTAGATTTCAGTCGCGAGCAGTGTGTTCGCGAACAGTTTTACGCCGAATTTGAATGCATCAAAATTTTGCCTTACAGCTTTTAATCCAAATTACATAATCGGATGATTGGCGGGGTACCGTATGTTTACTCGCGCATTATACTTGCGCGGCATAGTTATTACTTCTCGTACAATTAAATCGTTGTTGGTTATTTATTGTTTTATATTTATAATCACACTCCCTGCGTTTAATGAATACTTATTGGTCCTA